>APFE030034965.1:47831-92076 GCA_000404065.3 Pinus taeda | reverse complement strand
TATGGGTTCATTTTTACACAAGCTTGAACCATGGAGAACTCTGCTTGGATTCGGTTTCATGTTTACACAAGCTTGAAATGAAAAACTATGCTTGTTATAAGTTTGCATGCCCCCCGCATAATGATGCAAAACGAGGTACATGCCCCCCAAGCTTCATTGCATTCAACAAAGTGGATGGAATGAAGGTTCACTTTCGAGATCTTGGAAAGACTCGACTCGTATTTTACGAGATCTTAATAAAAGGACTCGATTTGGAAAGGGATTTGTTTCATTTTTTAATGAGCTTGACACAGTAAAAGAACTATCCTCATAACCCTTGTTTCATTTTTTAAGGAGCTTTACATAGGAAAGCGAACTATGCTCCGCCACGAACTTCATCATAATGAACAGGAAGTCGTAGCTTGCAAGAGTGCCACTCCCGATGGAAGGATCACATCTTGGAAGTCAGGACCCAATGCCCCCAGGACACTATGCATGACGACAACATCACTGGATACAGGCACAGGATAAGTAGCCACGTAGGTTACCTGCGGTGGGGCAGATTCAATTGGTGGATAAAAACCAGGAGGGGATGACAACTGTGCAGGAGGTACCAGGGGACTAAAGAACGATATTTGATCTATAGTCACAATCCTTCCGTCGTGTGGAAAGCAAACCACACGGAAAAGTGAAGAGACAAGGGCCCCCATGGCATAAACATAGTCACGACCAAGGAGAAGACTGAAATCTAAAGCCCCTTGGGTAACTAGTATGTCTATATAGACGGTTTTGCCTTCCAAAGTAATAGGGAACTTCGGAAGGATCCCTAATGGTTGACTGGTTCCTCCGTCAAACGCCATTAGATTCTGTGCGACCGGCACAAGCTGTGGGGAGCCCAAAGCTTGCCAAGTAGTGGAAGGCATAAGACTAACAAATGCACCCTCATCCAAGATAGTGCCAAGTACTACCTTATCATAGGCATGTACTGTAATCTGGAAAGACACTTGTGATGGAAGGCGGAAGGCGGTCAAATGACTCCAGTCGAAGGAACGACTGAACTACTCGGTGGGGGAATCGTATGATTGCCCCCCTGTTCTATAGGAACCGAAGAATGACTCTCTAGATCAGCTAGGATAGGAGGGTCGTTTTCGGACTCAGGAGAATCTGACGAGACAAGAAGAACATGGGCATGATGCTCTTCCAAAACAGAGTTATCGACGGGTGGTGAACCCGAGTCGACACTCTTTCTGACTAATGGTTGGTCCCAAATAGGCTTAGCACAGCTAGGTTTGGAAAGAGGAGGATGGACAAGAGAAGGATCTAAATCAATCTCTTTGTCGACGGGAGAGGATCTGAAGGGAGCCTCTGATAACCAACGGGGAGTTGGGGTGAAGAAGCTGTAAGAATTTCCAAAACAGCGGAAGCTTTATCCATGAGCGAACAAAGGTGAAGGAGATGGTTGCCTTCACATAGCCTACAGGGGAATCGAATCTTCCCGTTCTTCTTACCATTGCCAGGTGATAGGGTAGCATCGCCATGAGGTTCAGAGGATGATGAGGGGCAGGCTAGATCGTGAGACCATACTTCTAAGATCCTGGGAATGCCAGGACAATCACGAAGAAGATGGTCATCCTTGCGCAATTTACAAGGAAACTTAACCTTCCACGGAAGAGCAGAAGGTGTTCCAACATGGGATGTTCTCGGTGCAGTAGCTGCACTTGTAACCTCTATTATCCACCCGGTTACTTGTGTCCAGACTTTCACCAGGTGAAGTAGAAGATGAGGATGTAGAAACTGGCGAAGAAGGGGAGAGGTCCACCGTGGAATCAACATGATGTTGTTCGGGTGGAGGAACTGATTGACCAGTAGTTGAGACATTACAGATCACAGAGGTTGAGAACAACCAAATAGGCAACCCAACAGTTAACCCAGGAAGGGACAACGTTTCCATTTAAGGAGCACCAACATTCCCAAAAGGAGGAAAATGACCAGGATTCCCATCAGAGGGGATTCCTGGGTTGGTGAACTCTGGAAAAGTTGCCATAAAAAACGGAAAATCACACACGGGGCTGAAAAAAGTCACGACACACAATCAAACGGTAAACAAAAAAAATCTAACAGGGCATGTGATCGCGGGCGAATAAATTTTAAGACACAAGGACATAACTTAACCTTTTCATCTTTAAAGAATCGAAAAAAGGACAAAACGATGACTCTAGTCGCCTTCGAATGTTTAATGAGCCCGAAGTGACAAATGCTTAGATGAGCCTTTTCTTTTAGGGAGTTCGAAAAGGATCAAAAGTGACTACTTTGGAGAACTAGGCAAAAGGTTTACCAGACAATCCGTAAAACTCCATATACACCTTGGCAATCGTATGAAAACCAAGGACTTTTCGTACGACAGTCAATCTTCCCGAATGCTCTGTTCGGTGCATTACGAGCTGTAAGGTGGCAGACATGGCTTCCTATGGATAAAGGATGATAACCTAGTGGGGTCTCCCCATATACTCGACGGTACGTGGGAGCACAATTCCATACTAGACCACTATTGAGTCACAGAAGGAGGAATCACCCAACCTTGAGTGGAAACAAAAGTGACTAGGTTTAACGACGCCGGAGCAAGTCTCTAGCCTAGACGTCTAAATAGTGTGCGTTATGTTCCAATGCATTGTTAGATTCATTCAGTTCATTTTAAAGTTAATTTTGTATTATGTTTCAGTTTTCAGGCCTTACCGTATGTAATGTCTCAAAATTTCCTAAATGCAAACTATATGCCACAATATATCATTTCATTCGATGAATGCTAACTAAAGTAAGGAGAGAGTTTCCATTCACTTCAAACAATGCAAAAAATTGATCACTAAGAGAAAAAATAACAAATTCTCTAATGCACTAATTTCATCAAGAAAAACTAATGCAAATCAATTCCATAACAGTTTTTATTTTTATTTTTGTGTGTTTAAAACAAGCATAAAAATATGTAAATTCAAATCAAAGAAAACTGATCTAAAATCTTACGATTGATTTGAGAATGTTAAACTATGCAATTGTAATCTATGAACAATTCACTTGAAAAGTATGCAAATGTAATCTATGCACATTTCATTCATTATTCTGAAATGAGAATTCTAATTATGCAAGTGTGATCTATGCAAGAGAATTCTCAAACACAAGATGATTCTAATGTAATCTAAGAACCAATCAAGTGCAAATCAAGAAAATTGGATGAGAGTTACAAAGATCAAAAAATAAAAACACTCAACGGCGATTAACACTCATACACAATTTAGCCCCCCCCCCGGGGCGAATGAGGGGGAATTTTTTTTGCAAAAACAAAAGCAAGAAGATGCAAAACTATGAAAAGACTGAGACAAACCTCCAAGTAATGACCAAAGGAAATCAAATTAAGAATTTCTCAAAAAATAGTCTCAAAACCAGTCAAACAAGACTCCAACACACTCAAGCAGTCGAGAAAATGTATCCAAAAACAAAGACCAATCTCAGAAGGCTTAAAACCAAGCAAACTTTAACAGTTCCCAGGCCTGGCACGACTGTCAGGCTGAAACTAGCACCTTTTAAGGATTGGCGTGGGTTGTATATTAGCAACTAGCGCCAATTGGCGTGACTGCTAGTCAAGTTTGCTATGAAAATATAAAAAATAAGCAATCGAAAGCTAGGCCAACAATAACCAGGTAAACCAAGAGGCAAGAAATAAGAAAAGAACTCAACCCAGAAGGCTAACCAAGCAGGTAAAAACCAAGAAACAACCAAAAAGGCAAGACAAGCTCCCCAGTGGAGTCACCAAATTGTTGAGGAGGTAAATCCCCTCTGTGGACAGAGGCGATCCCTACTAGCCCAGACCGGGTCTAGAAACAATCATACAATGCTACAATGCAAGTTCCTAATTGCAAATTAAATACCAATGATGAAGGCCTATCTGGATTCCAACACTAGTGCTTGTAGAAGAGGTGACACTCCCGTTCCTTTGCTTCGGCAGATCACGATCCCCATGATCTCCGTGAATGGACACTTGCACATAAAAGAAACGACACAAACACAAACATAAAATCCAACATATACAACTATATATCAGTCAAAAAGGATATAACTCATCATCATCACAAAGGACAATAAGAGTGGAACCATAACAATAGTCGTTTATTGATACTAAACAAAGAAGAATACAACCATAGTTCTGACATTAGATCCTCCTTTGGCTGGGTGATCAGCAGCACATGTCTTGCAAAGCTTGTTGGGAGTAGGAACAAGCCTCTCTCTCTTTGGTTATTGGACAATAATCTCCTTACTTGGATTTGGCCTTATGGGAATGAAGAAGGCTCTTACAGCATGAAGCTCTTGGAAACTTGACAATTCTCAATCTCTGCAACTAGCTTGCAAAGGAAAATGGACAAGCTTTTATAGATGGAGGAAGGGGAGTTGGGATCATCCACAATAATCATGGGATTAGCTTTATCATCAAGGAAGCTTCCATGAGAGGTGGAAAACCACTTCCTCTCTATGGAAACCCATAGCCATCTACCCAACTCAAGATAGATTCAGTCCAGGAATTTGTTAGGATGAACCTTCTGTTGTTTGTTTGTTAAAAAACACCACTGATTATGGTTGGCGAGTGCGACTCTATGACAGAGCTCCAACTGGCACGCCCTCTTTGGAGGATTTCCCCCATTGGCACAAGGGATGCACTATGGAACCGCGCCAATGGAAAAAGGGCTATTTTTAGTGGTTTTTAGTAGGAGATGTCTTCAGGGCAAATGAAGTTCAAGTTCAGGGGAATGTAATGCAAGTGTTTGCAAGTCATGTCACTTCTCGTAGGTCCCAGAATGAGTCCTCCAAGATGCAAGAGAAGGGGTAACAAGGACGGTGACAAATTGTTGTGTAACACCCCTGGAATGAGAAAAACCACGCTTGCACTGTCAAAAACCACCTTTCTATGCATAAAACCACCTCTGCAAATCCCAAAAACCACCTCCGAAAATCTGCGCTCCTCAGCGGACTGTACCCATAAATAAACTTTAAAATAGTTTCCTATTGCTTGTTGACAAGCCCGAAGGCATGGCGCAATGGCAAGCACTTTTGGTGAAAGGTTATAAGGTTTGGGGAGGTCGGCGAGTCGAACCCCCCACCCAATGCTCCGACATTTTGAATCGTATTATATATATGACATATGTATCATATATTATATATATGATAAGGTTGTTGTGCTATGGTTCTAAACTTGGATATATTATGATATATTATTACGATATGGTATATCATATATGGTTTGAGCCTTAGATTCATCACTTGACACCTGTCTCGAATCCTGGCTATTACATAACTTCCAAGGTTAAGGGTCCGACGGTTTGGGGTTGACCCGACTGTCCGACCCTTTTTCAGCAGTTAACCCTTATCACAAATAAATATAAGTTTATCGCCTTAGTTTAATAAGCAACACGTTGGCTCATTTGGTGAGAAGAATCTGGTGAAGACTTAGGAATCTGGGAGGTCAGGGATTCGATCGTCCCTAACCCCCAATTTTTGGGATTGACATTCCAACATTAAACAAATCCAGGCCGCCATGTGTCAGATCCAAATTGGTCCAAATGCACCAAACAAAACCAGCCACGTCACCCTCCTTGCTAACATCATACAAGCATGTGGTGCATTCCCAAGATGACACGTGTCCTACTGATGTCATATTTGATTTTATGACCGTTGACTTTGACCTTTTGACCTTTTTGACCTTTTTTTCCCTAGTTTGCCTGAAACTTTGACTGGCCTTAACTTCTTCATCCGAACTTGGAATTTCACGTCGTTCACACGGTTGGAATCGTCTCTCTAAGAAATTTGAATTGATCCCACTTTCAACTGAATTTGGAGACTTTGATCTGGAGGAAAAACTAAATCCATTTTGGATCACTCCTCCCCACTAGAAGCTTTTGGTCCACCAAAAGTTGGTTTTAGTTATCGAGTAAGTGAGGATAAAGTTCCCTCACTTTTCCAATTTCTACCCATCATGCCTTACTTGGATTTTTCCCCTTGAGTCCAATTCGAATATACTCAACATTTCCCTGTCGCGAAGTCCTTATTCTCCTGTCAAGAGCTGTGTCCTCCTGTAGCTCATTGAGATATTTGGGAAAAAGATCTTCGATGGAAGGTAGCTGACCTTGCTGTTCGGGATCTTCAATCAATGAAGGTTCATACAATCACAAGTTTTCAACATTTACGACTGAATAGATTTGCATATAAGCTGGTAGATCTAGGCAGAAAGCATTTTCACCAATTTTATCAAGTATTTTGAAAGGACCGTATCTAATTGGTTTCAACTTTTTACCTTCCCCTTGTAGTCTTTCTTTGTTGATGTACAACCAAACTTGATCACCAACTTGAAAACTATGCTCAACTCGATGCTTGTGATGCTGAGCTTTATACTTTGGTTGGCTTCTTTCCAGCTGTTCCTGTACTGCCTGGTGAATTTCCTGGATTTTTTCAATGAACTTGGTTGATTTGTCCACATCACTGTGTCCATCAACTGTTATGTCGTTACCAAAGACAAAATCCAAGGGAGACTTTGGTGTAAAACCAAAACAAGTCTCAAAAAGAGAACTTTGAATAGAAGAATGTTTCACATGGTTGTAAGCATGTTGCACATAACACAAATGCTCATCCCAAAGTTTGGGATGCTTTCTACAATATCCTCGAAGCAACTGTATCACTGTCCTATTGAACACTTCTATCTGACCATCTATTTGTGGATGAAATGCCATGCTCTTCTTCAATCTTATGTCCATTAACTCCCATAGACTTGACCAAAATTTCCCGACAAATTGAGAATCTCGATCATATACAATAGAAGTGGATAACCCAAAATGGACCCATACATTTTGAAATAACAACTTTGCAGTTTGCTCAGCTGTGACCTGTTTATTACATGGTGTCAAAATACACATTTTACTAAATCTATCCACAACTAAATACAAATAATCATGACCCTTTCTAGATTTTGGCAATCCCCCAACAAAATCCATGGAAACACTTTCCCAAGGACTAGAAGAAATTGGCAATGGAGTATACAAGCCTAATTTTCTATTACTTGGCTTGCTTGTAGCACACATAGTACATCCCTTTATATATCTAGACATTGTCTCATTCATCAGTGGCCAATCGCAAAATTTTTGTAATTGTGCAACTGTTTTACTTACACCAAAATGACCTGATATGAGAGAAGTATGTGCTTCTCGAATTATGTTAACTCTTTCAGTTTGTGGAATGCATAACTTTCCCAAATGATATAAGAGTTTGTCCTTTATGTAATAATCCAATTCTTCTACCTACTTTCCATAACTTAAAGTTGCATATTCATCCTTAAAATCTGTGTCTTGAGCACATTTTTCTATGTAACTTTTATGATTTACTGAATTATGCTTAAGTATTGTGGATGCATTTATAATTGGTATTGATAACATATCTGCAACCTTATTATGTATGCCCTTCTTATATCTAATAACAAGATGAAATTGTTGTAGGCATCCACCTGTAATGTCTTGATTGTTGCAATTTAGTTTGTGAGTGTAAGTATTGTAGTGGTTGATGATCTGTATGTATGATTTTTTCTTTACCCATTATGTAATGTTTCCACTTTTTAACACTCTGAACTAATGCATATAATTCCTTATCATACGTGGGATAGTTAACTACTACTGAAGTAAATGTCTCAGAATGAAAGCATATAGGCTTTCCGTGTTGCATCAACACTACCCCCATGGCATATTCACTTGCATCTGTCTCGATCTCAAATGGATGTTGAAGATCTGGCAGTACTAGTACTGGCATTGTACTGATCCTTTCTTTCAATGTGTCGAAGGCTTTCTGTTGTTTGCCTCCCCATTGAAACACCTGTTTCCCACTTGTCAAAGCATGTAAAGGAGCCGCAATCAATGAAAAGTTAGCAATAAACTTTATCCAATATTACTCTGCCCCTAAAAAACTTCTAACCTATGTATCAGTATTGGGCTTAGGCCAATTTACAATGACTTCGACCTTAGAGGGATCTATCTTCAATGCACCACCCCCTACAATATAACCCAAATAACTTAAAGGTGTTCTGCCAAATTCACATTTTGACAGTTTTACATAGAGATTTTCTCTTTTCAAAACATCTAAAACCTACTTTACATGCTTAACATGTTCTACTGAAAACAAGAATGTCATCTAAATAGACTATTACAAAATCATCAAAGAATGGCCTAAATACATCATTCATGACTCGCATGAATGTGGCTAGAGTGTTAGTTAAGCCAAAAGGCGTAACCATCCATTCATAGAGTCCTTTCTTCGTTTTGAAAGCAGTCTTCCATACATCTTGTTCTGCAACTCTGATCTGATGGTAGCCGCTTCACAAGTCTAATTTAGAGAAGTAAACTGCATCTTTTAATTGATCTAACAAATCATCAATACGAGGAAGAGGATAACGATTCTTTATTGTGATTTTATTCAATGCTCTAAAATCAATGCACATTCGCCATGAACCGTCTTTCTTTCGCACTAACACAATAGATGATCCACACAGTGATGTGATTGGCCGAATAAAACCTCGATCGAGCAATTCTTGTACCTGCATCCTTATTTCTCCATTCTCTAGAGCTGATAACCTTTGTTTCGTCACCTGAATAGGATCCCAAGTCCTTTTGAATAGCAACAACATTCTTTTGCTCTTTACCCCTGAACTTCTTAGGCTTCAATTGTAGATGCAGTGACCAACAGTGTGCCTCATCGTGTCCTTCCTTCTTACAATGAGTGCATGAAGGTTTATCCTTCTTTACAGTGTTTGTTTTCTTCTCTTTCCACTTGAGTTTCTTCTTTCCTTTATTCTTGCCTTCAATAGGTTTGGATGATTTCCCAACATCTTGGGTTACATTTTACCTCTAACTTCTAGATGTGTTGCTTGAACATATACATCATCTAAGCTTGTTGGACTTAACATAAGTATGGTATGCCTCAAATAACTATGAAGACCACCTATGTATTTCAACAATGTTTCTGGTGAGTCCAATGAAATTCCTAATGTTAAAGCTCTCTTACAGAATTCCTTAGTATAACTTTGAACACTTTGACCTTTTAATTGACGTAATGTTTGCCAACTCATCATTGCTTGTTGCATATGAGCCAATGGATAAAATTGCTTTTTAATAGCAGAAACAAATTCATTCCAAGTTGAAATGATTTTACCATGCTTTTGGAGATTTTCTTGAGTCTTGCCTTCCCACCATACAAGTGTGGTTCCTCCAAGTCGAAGGCTAGCAAGATGGATCTTCTTTCTTTCTGAATCCACTTTCTACACCCTGCAATATACATCAATTTGCCTTATCCAATTATCAAGCTTTTCAGCATTAAGTTCTCCATCATAAATCAACAAATCAAATTTTACATCTAATTTGATCAAAGAGGTTTTCTTATTCTTCTTCTTAGAACTATATTTATGAGAAGAAGATGATGATGATGATAATGGTGATGATGGAGGGGATGGAGGAGGCTTTTCTCCTTTCCCCTTGTCGTCTTTGTCTGGAGGAGAGAAGAGAAAAGGTTCCTTGTCTTCTTTATCTAGTTTAGATGATGAAGTGACTTCACCTTTGCCCTTTTTAAACTCGTTATACATCTCTTCCGCCATTGCACGTATTGTCATGAAACTATCCAGGAATTGAGATTCTGTGCCAATGGGATGTTCTTCCGCCATTCTTCTCCTATGATAAGAGACCCTTTTGATTTCTGGGTTTGCGTCAATAAGCTCTCCTTCACCTCATTTGAGCCCCAACCTAGTAAGCATTCAAATCTTCACACAAACTTGTCAAACCTTAGAAACCTTGAGCTCTAATACCACTTGATCTGTTAATGAAAAAGGCAGAGCACTCCTCAAAAACAAAGCACCATATCTGCTTGGAAAGCGCCTCAATTATTGCAAGGGAAGAGCAGCATCATAAATGAAAGATCAGAGAAGCACTCGAAATTATCAGACATCCTCATAATCTGAACAGAGACAATGGCTTGGAGATTAGCAGGAGCTGGCTTCCCTCGATCAAAAATTCTATCTCTCCAGAAATAAAATTCACTATGGAACTTGAAGAAAACATGAGCATCCCATTTTTAGATGTTCTCATCATCAGAAAAGAGGATGGCTCCCTAGGGCATAAGGTATTTAGGAAGGTAACCCACACAGAAAGTCACCTCCATGCAGATTCCCACCATCACCCGGCTCAGAAGTTTGGTGTTCTAAACACTCTTGCTATCAGAGCCCTTCGAATTTCTGACTTTGAGCATCTTAATGAAGAAAATAATCATTTAGTCGCAATCTTTAAGAGCATAGGCTACAAGGAACAGGAGATTAAAAGAGCCATAGGGAAAGCGGAGAGAAGGTTGGTGTCTCATGAACCTAAGGCCCAGACCAACCTCAATGTGGTAGGGTCTTTCTACCTTATATCCATGGAGTTACAGACAAAATCGCTAAAATCTTAAAAAAATAAAAAAGAAAAACATTATCACACATTTCTCAGCACCTGGAACGATCAGGCAAGGTATGAGGTCTGTAAAAGATGATATTGACAAACATCAGCTTAAAGGAGTCTATAAGATAGATTGTTCATGTGGAAAAAGCTACATTGGTGAAACAGGTCGCTCCTTACAGACGAGGCTCAAGGAGCATGGCGCCGATATTAGGAATGAAAGGTCTCGTACTTCAGCGTTGGCAGAGCACTCCTCAAAAACAAAGCACCATATCTGCTTGGAAAGCGCCTCAATTATCGCAAGGGAAGAGCAGCATCATAAACGAAAGGTCAGAGAAGCACTCGAAATTATCAAACATCCTCATAATCTGAACAGAGACAATGGCTTGGAGATTAGCAGGAGCTGGCTTCCCTTGATCAAAGAAATCAGGATCGCCAACACATCCCAGATATAACATATCCTTTACCTTTATTCTTAAATAAATAAGAATTATAAAAATAAAAATAAAAATAAAAATAAAATAATAAAATAAATAAACAAATAAATAAATTATTAATAAATAAATTAATTATTTAATATTATTAATATTAATATTAATTAATATTAATTAATTTTATGATATTAATATTTATCAATCTAATGGACTAATATTTATTAATATTAACTAATTTAATTTTAATATATGAATACTAATTAATTTAATATATTAATATATAATATATTAATACAATTTTAATTAATTTTTAATTATTAATACTAATTAATATGAATTAGTTTAATTTAATATTCTAATATTAATTAATTAATTTAATATTAATTAATTATATATTAATATTAATTAAAATTAATTATTTATTATTAATTAATTTATTATTAATATTTAATTAATATATTATTTATTTATTATCTTAAAAAGATTTAGACCAAAAATCTTTCAATTATCAATTCAATTTTAATATATTAAGTATTAATTAAGTTAAGATATTAATATTAATCAATTTAATATACTAATATTTATTATTATTAATTAATTCAATATATTAATTATTAATATATAATATCAAGAGTATAATTTAATTCATCAATATTAATTAACATTGATTAATTTATTTAGTATTGCAATATTAATTTAAATTAATATATCAATATTAATTAATATTAACGATTATTTATTATTATCATAAATTATAAATCAAAATCTTTCAATTAAAAAATAAAAAAATTCTAATCCTTAAAATACTAATTATATATAAATATCACTATTATCACCTTTTAAAAATTAGTTTATATATAAAAAACATATCAAATCAAATAAATAAATCGCTGAATAAATAATTAATTTAATTAAACATTCAAGCCGACATTTTGCTAATCAAAAAATGTTTTCACATTATTATTTATTACCTTCTAATCAACTCTTCTTCTATCATCATTCATAAGTTCTGATGATGGATCCCAGTTGGGATTTGAAACGTTGGCATAAAAATGTTCATACTGTGGGTTCTCCGGTAAATGATTCAAAAGAAAAAGGTATTATAGACTATGTGTGAATTCTCTTATGTTACTTAATGCAATGGATCGAAAAGATTGCAAATAACATAAACAATTAAACCATTTTAAAACATGTTCAACCACATCAACACAACAAAATTTAATAAAGGAGTTCACTGAACTTCATGGCTACGTCTCCTGGTTCTTTCGCTTCCAGTGTTGACCTCTTTATTATGTCTTCAAGAATGTTTTTACAAGCATGAGCTCAAAAACAGAGTCTCAGATGAGAAAATGGATGTCACCACTGTGTCCAGCTCTAAATTTCGAGTCAAATGAGTATAAACTTGCTCATATTTGGAAAAATTGACCTCCAGACCCCTGGAATAAGAAAAACCACCATTGCACTGCTAAGAACCACCTTTCTGTGCACAAAACCGCCACGGCAAATTCCAAAAACCACTTCTGAAAACCGGTGCTCCTCGGCGGACTATACCTGAAAATAAACTTTAAAACAACTTCGTGTTGGCTTGTTGACAAGCCTGAAGGTATGGCGCAATGGCAAGTTTCTTGTGGTGAAAGGTTATAAGGTTTTGGGAGGTCGACGGGTCGAATCCCCCACCTAATGCTCCAGCATTTTGAATCACATTATATATATGATATATATATCATATATTATATATATGATAAGGTTTTGTGCTATGGTTCGACACTTGGATATATTATGATATATTATTACGATATGGTATATTGTATATGGTTTGAGCCTTAGATTCGTCGCTTGACACCTGTCCTGAATCTCAGCGATTACATAACTTCCAAGGTTAAGGGTCCGACCCTTTTCTGGTGGTTAACCCTTATCACAAATAAATATAAGTTTCTCACCTCGGTTTAATAAGCAACATGTTGGCTCATTTGGTGAGTGGAATCCGGCGAAGACTTAGGAATCCAGGAGGTCAGGGGTTTGATCCTTTTTGCTTCCCAATTTTTGGGATTGACATGCCAACATTGGACAAATCTGGGTTGCCATGTGTTAGCTCCGGATTGGTCCAAATGCACCAATAAAAACAACCACGTCACCCTCCTTGTTGACATCATCACAGGCATGTGGCACATTCTCAAGATGACATGTGTCCTGCTATTGTCATCTTTGACTTTATGACCGTTTACTTTGACTTTACTTTTGTTGACTTTGACTTTTTGACCTTTTTTTCCCTATTTTGCCTAAAACTTTGACTGGCCTTAACTTCTTCATCCGAACTCAGATTTTCGCATCGTTCACACCGTTGGAATTGTCTCGTCGAGCACTTCGACTTGATCCCACTTTTAACTAAATTTGGATACTTTGATCTAGAAGCAAAACTAAATCCATTTTGGATTAGGTGCTACATCTGGTATCCTATACAACTTATTTCCCAAAGTAACAATAACAGCACAAGGCCTTAACTCATACACAAAATGTCACTTCCATAAGTATTATTGGCCTAATAATACATCATAAAAATCAAGGGGAGCAACATCACATAATGCCTCATCCATGAAGGGCTTGATGTTGTATGGAAGGCAGCACTGTTGGCTCACGGAAAGATCCCATTCTTGGTGAAGCCACTCGATGGTGTATGGTTGTGTATGTGTCACAATCGGTAAGCCCAGCCACTTCACGACCTCTGCCTAAATGAATTTATTTTGGCTCCCACTGTCAACAATGAACTATAGTGGGGAACCCTTTACCCACATCTAGGAGTGGAAGAGGCGCTCCTCCTCCTCTTGATCTTTGGGTTCCTACTTCTGGATATTTATGGTGGCAATGGTGGCATTGGGCTCCGCATCGATAATATGATTCCTTTTGTCATTCCCCTTGTCAGGTTTCGACTCAGAGTTGGAACATGCATCTGATTCCAAAGCCTTTAGCTTGGCCACCAGTGACTGCTTGGCCCGACACTCACTTGTGTTGTGAGTGGAGCTCTTATGGAACTCACACCACTTTCCGTGTCCTTCTTCGGATTCGTGGTGTTTTTCTTTGCTTGCAGCTTTGGCGAGTTGTCTTGGGATGCCCCATCTTGGCTTTATCCTTTGTTATGTGGTTTGGGGGTACCTTTCCGTTGTTTCAAATTTGCAGATCCAAAGTCTCGCTTCTTCTATTTAAACTTTTTCTCCATCTTGACAGCATATCAGTATGTCGTGCCAAGTGAGGAGATGTTCAGGAACTCCATCTTGTCCTGGATGTACCTATGTAGGTAGTCGCGATACTTGAGAACCAAATGGTTCTCAGAATCCTTTATACCCAACTTCGTGTGAAGGGTATGAAAAACATTGGTAAACTTCGGTACATCTTGGTCCCTTCCCTGTCGCAGCGTTGTCCACTTTATGTATTTATCCTCATAGCTCCCGACATTATAGTACTGCTCCTTGATGGCATCCCAAGATGAGTTCCAAGTGGGTGCGGCTGAAAATAGTGAGTTCTTACTTTCATCCTTCTTGTTACACAGTAATTTATCACCACTTTCACTTCCGGTCTTCTCACTTTGTCCTGTGTCCAAGCCAAACATGCTTATGACAGACAAATGCTCTCCTATGGTGCCAATTGACCCACTTTTCCTAAGTTATCTTCCTCATCGTGGTTATTGGCTTAATAAACGCACTGAAAGGCGTGCATGAACAATCTATTCGCGCTGCCAACGCAGAAGTACACCTGATTCCCGCGATGGCCTGATTTTAAGCACCAGCGTGGGGCTATGTGTTTCCTTCAGCAATGATCTGACTAGCTGTACCGATCAGTAGAAATGTCAGTGTTGAACCCCAGTTATGTGCCCGCGATGATTCAGATTGGGTGAATTTGTTCCAATAGTTGGCCTTTCAGATGACTCCAGACCTAGTTGTTGGCCTAGTTTATGTCGCCCTTCCTTCCCTGGTGTGGTAGTTCCGTCAATTGTGCTACCTTGCTTGATGATAAGCTCTCTCTTCCACCTTTCATGGAGACTCCTTCTCCTATTTAAACTCTCACCATTGATATGCATTGCTAGTTCCTGAGTTCCTTATGGTTGGCTAGTTGAGTAGTGTTGTCATTGTTTTGTGAGTTTGCTAGATAGCTGGTGTGAGAGTGACAAGTGTGGGATTGTTGATAGCTTGTGGAAGGTTGTGAAGTGCCCTTAATCTTGTGTAAAGCTTATGAGTGAGAGAGCTCTTGTATGTTGGGAGATCCATCTTCAAAGAGTGAATGCTTCAAGAACATGCTGGCTGGACTCTTTCTGAGAAGGCTTGTGACGTCAATACTTTGGTTGTAAGCTGACTCTTATTTCATTATTAGTGCAATCAATGATGTTTTCTTATGTCTTGTATGCAATGTACTTGATAGCTCATGACTTCTTGACTTTGTCAGTAAATAGTTCATTGTTGTACCCGGTTACGTGCTTTGTTGTATTTCCTTTGCTTTGTTTCAGGCTGATCACTTGTTGAGGAGAAGGAAGCGGAAGCTGAAGTAGCGCAACGAAACTCCATCGACCACCGGTTGAAGTAGGCGTCCAACTTTAACTTTTTAAGGAAAGCTATTGTTGATCTGTCCTTGTTTGTGACTAGACCCACTCTAGGGCTAGAGGGGTTGCCTCTGTCCACAGAGGGAACACTTTCCTGCATCGCAAATTGGAAACTCCGCTGGGGAGGGTTTTGGCCTTTGTTTTTCTTGTTTGCTCTTGCCTTGAATTTTTTATTTGGTCTCTTTTGAAGTTTTGGGGATTAGTTATCAGTCCTCTGAGTTTCCTGGGTTGATCTGGGAAATACCCCTATTTGATTGAAGGATTGGCTGTTGTTGATTTGGGAGTTTTGGTTCGCCTATCATTGTTTTGAACATCATCGTGGATTTAATTTTAACAGTCGCGCTATCATCGCGCTCACCCTTTTGTAATATCTTGTGCATCGCATAATTACGCCTCACAGTCGCGACGATTCCTGAAATCGGATCATCACAGAAAAGACGTGCACAATCGCGACATCATCGCCACTTTATAGCTTTAAACCTATGATGATCTCGAGTTGCTAGTTTAATTCCCGCGAAGACTCTTGAAATCGCATCATCGTGGAAAATAGGTGTACTTCCTTGATCATCTCTGGTTGTGAGTGTAAAATTTGCGATGACATCTCGAGTTTTCTGTGCATCACTAGTGATGGTACCTAAACTTGCGATGACATCTCAAGTTTTCTGTGCATCACTAGCGATGGTACCTAAACTTGTGATGACATCTTGAGTTGTCTGTGTAACACTTGCAATGATTCCTGTAAAGTTGTTTTTATAACTTTACCTCCTAAATTCATCGATCTTGCTTATCCCCTGTTGTTTCTTGTCTCTCATTGGCTTGTTTTAATTGCTTTTGGGTAGGGTACTGTCTCTTTGTTTTCATTGAGTGAGTCTTGTGTCTTTTTGACTATGTGACCTAACCCTTTAAAAGTTTCATCGAGAAACCATTTGCTTGGGTTACTTGTCTGTTCAAGGTTCATCCACAACCTTCTTATGATTTGTTTGAGACTCTTTCGCTACTTGTTTTCTTTCTGGTTGATTTTTAGTGTCAATTATTGAACCTATTTTTTATGTTGATTCGATTTCTTTGCTACCAAGCATAGATTACAACTTTTTGGATCAACCGGTTCTTTCACACTTGCTTATTTGCTTCTTTGAATTTAAAACAAAAAGAAAATCAAAAGTTTGCATTCATTTAGCATATGAAAGTGAAAGTACGTTTGCATTACGAATTCTCATGTTTGAAAAATTGGAAAGCGAATTTTAAATCTTTAATTAGTAGTATCGATGCATCGTGAGATTAGTGTATTGATGCATTGTGTTTCTTAGTGTTTGCACTCGCTTGTCTTGGTTTTCTTGGTTTGGGAATGATCTCTCTACCCTCCCATAGGTAGATGTTCATTGAAGTAAAAGGATATTTCATCCATTCTAACTGCATCCTAGGATTTGTTGAATACATACGATAGGGCCTGAAAACTGAAACATAATTCAAGATCAACCTTAAAACGAATTGAATAAATCTAACAACGCATTGGAACATAACACACACTATTTAGAGGTCTAGGCTAGAGACGTGCTCTGGCGTCGTTAAACCTAGTCACTTTTGTTTCCACTCAAGGTTGGGTGTTTCCTCCTTCTGTGACTCAATAGTGGTCTAGTACGGAATTGTGCTCCCATGTACCGTCGAGTATATGTTGGGAGACCCCACTAGGTTTATCATCCTTTATCCATAGGAAGCCGTATCTGCCGCCTTACAAACTATAACGCACCAAACACAGCATTCGGGAAGATTGATTGTCGTACGAAAAGTCCTTGGTTTTCATATGACTACCAAGGTGTATATGCAGTTTTACGAATTGTCTGGTAAACCTTTTGCCTAGTTCTCCAGATAGTCACATTCGCTCCTTTTCAGACTCCCTAAAAGAAAAGGTGCATCTGAGCACTTGTCCTTTTAGGCTCATTAAACCTTGAAAGAGATAGAGTCACCTTTTCATCCTTTTCTCGACTCTTGAAACATGAAAAGGTCAAGTTTTGTTCCTGCGCCATAAAATTTACTATCCACGAAATATTCCTGGTAAAAGTTCAAGTTCTTGGTTGTGATAAGAGTGTTTTTCAGGCTTGTTCTCGATGGAAACATTCCCTGAGTCTACCAGCCAAGGTCTTCCCCCAGATGGAAATCCTGGTCCATTTCATTCATTTGGAAATGTCGGTGCTCCTATATGGCAACACTGTCCTTGCCTGGCTTGACCATTGCTTTGCCCGTATGGTTGTTTTCAACCTCGGTGGTCCCGAGAGCCATGACTCCTGTTCCACCGTCTCCTTCATTTGAACAACGACATGTTGATTCCAAGGTTGAGCCTATGCCTTCTTCCCCTGTCTCTTCCTCCTCCTCTCCTCCTTCGGCTGGAGAAAGTTCCACATCCAGTACCAGGAGACTAAGAAGAAGAAGAATAATAAGTCTGATAAATGGGAGGCCACCTGCGCAGCTATTCTCTGAGTACATCTCATGTCGGACCACCTTTTGCTCCTCCGCTGAAGGTTAAGTTTACTTGTAAATTATGCAAAGGTGACCATCTTCTTCGTGATTGTCCTGGCATTCCTTGGATCTTAGAAGTATGGTCTCACAATCCAGCTCATCCATCATCATCCTCTAAAGCTCATGGCGATGCTACCCTATCAACTGGCAACGGTAAGAAGAAAGGGAAGATTCAAGTCCCCTATAGACTGTGATAAGGCAACCATCCCCTTCACCTTTGTCCACTCATGGATAAAGCTTCCGCTATTTTGGAAAGTCTTACAGCTTCTTCACCCCAACTTCCCATTGGTTATCAGAGGCTCTCTTCAGACCCTCTCCCCGTCGACCAAGAGATTGACTTAGATTCTTCTCTTGCCCATCCTCCTCTTTCCGAACCTGGCTGTGCTAAGCCTATTCCAGACCAACCATTGGTCAGAGAGAGTGTCGACTTGGGTTCACCACCTGTTGATCACTCTGTTTCGGAAGAGCATCATGCTCATGTTCTTCTCGTCTCGTCAGATTCTCCTGAGTCTGAGAACGACCCTCCTATCCTCGCTGATCAAGAGAGTCCTTCCTCAATTCCTGTAGAGCAGGGGGTGATCATATGATACCCCCACCAAGCAGTCTGGTTGTTTCCTTCGACTGGAGTCATTTGACTGCATTCCACATTCCATCCCATGTGCCTTTCCAGATTATAGTACATGCCTATGATAAGGCAGTACCTGGCACTGTCTTGGATGAGGGTGCATCTGTCAGTCTTACGCCTTCCACTACTTGGCAAGCTTTGGGCTCCCCACAGCTTGTGTTGGTCGCACAGAATCTGTTAGCGTTTGATGAAGGAACCAGTCAACCTTTAGGGATCCTCCCGAAGTTTCCCATTACTTTGAGAGGCAAAACCGTTTATATAGATGTCCTGATTGTCCAAGGTGATTTAGAGTTCAGCCTTCTCCTTGGCCGTGACTATGTTTATGCCATGGGGGCCCTTGTCTCTTCACTTTTCCGTGTGGTTTGCTTTCCACACGATGGAAGAATGGTGACCATATATCAATTGTCATTCTTCAGTCACCCAGCGCCTCCTGCACCGTCGTCATCCCCTATCGGTTCTTGCTCGCAAGTAGTACCTTCTTTGCCACAGGTCAATTATGTGGCTACCTGTTCCGTCTCTACCTCTCTTGATGATCATGTAGATGGTCTTGTACATCATGTACTAGGGGCATTGGAACCTAATCTATCATTGGTGCATCATGACATGTATTCCTCCCAGAGTGTGTTTCTTCCATCCCATGAAGACCTCTTGGGAGCCATGTTCCCATATGGCCAATGAACCGAGGTGTCCAATGATAATTTTGATCTTGTTTCAACCTCGTTAAAAAATGAAACAAGGAGTCTCGAGGAAAGTTCTTAATCTTGTGTCAACCTCGTTAAAAAATGAAACAAGGGTGCCGAGGATAGTTCTGATCTTGTGACGATCTCGTTAAAAAATGAAACAAAGGTTATGAGGATAGTTCTTTTATTGTGTCAACCTCATTAAAAAATGAAACAACTCCCTTTCCAAATTGAGTCTTTGCTTAAGATCCCGTAAAATCCAAGTCGAGTCTTTCCAAGATCTCGGAAGTGAACCTTCATTCCATCCACCTCGTTGAATGCAATGAAGCTTGGGGGGCATGCACCTCGATTTGCGTCATTATGCTGGGGGCATGCGAACTCATAACAAGCATAGTTTTTCATTTCAAGTTTGTGTAAACATGAAACTGAATCCAAGCAGAGTTCTCCATGGTTCAAGCCTGTGTAAAAATGAACCCATACTTGATTTACATCTCGTGATTGCCGTTTATCTGCTAAATTCTGCTAGATGAGCCTTGGTTGTTTCATTCCATTGCCACCATCTCTGTGGCCGATCATATGCTTTCACTTGGTTGTTTTTCATTTCCTGAGGAACCGCAGCGATGAGTGGTTTTATTAGCAAGCCTCTTGACCATTACATGTTTTGAGCAGTTCCACCATTGCTGGAACCGGTTGCTACCCTTTATACCACTCGTTCCTCTAGGACGAGTCACTTTTAAGCTCTTTTCTGACTCGTAAAAGATGAAAAGATTGCCGAGTATTTTTCCCTTTTTGACTCGTTAAGGAGAATAAAAATGGAGGTTTGCTTTCAGCTCTTTTCCAACCGTTTAAAGACGAAAAGATTGCCGAGTTTTTTCTTTTTGACTCGTTAAAAGAATTGAAAAGGCGGTCCCCTTTGAGCTCTTTTCTGACCGCATAAAGTGAAAAGATTACCGAACTTTTGTCATTTCAGGTCCGATATTGGTTACGAAACGACGTGGTTTCGATCCCTTTTCTACTTTTTCAGGTCGAGATCACTAATCACGAAAAGTAATCCTCGATTGTAATGGTTGTGCGGTTCTTTCGAGTATCATTTTATACTTTTTCGGGCTCGAGAGACACAACTCTAAGAAAAAGGACCCCCCTGGAGTTTTCTTTTCCGTGTCTTTTTCAAACTCGCTAAACATGAAAAAGACTCCGAGTTTTGGCTATGTCAGACTCTTTAAAGCTTGATGACATTTGACTCATCGCCATGACGAGACTCGAGCTTCTCCTCCCTAGGGCTCGTAAAACTATTACTAGGTTGGATTCAACGACAGGTTTATCATCGATTGTCTATGGCAGCTAGTTACTCTTGAACATAGACACTTCTGCTTCTTGTCGGGGTGGGACATCCATACATCGTCATTTGGCCTTCCGTGGGTTTGGGTTGTCATTTAGCCTCATTCCATCTAATCCATGTTGTTTCCATCAAGCCTCTGATCCTTTGGTACCTGAATGCTGCCACCCTCTGGAGTCGTGTCGCCGACATGTTCAAGAGTATAATCCTTTTGCAGTTTACACCTCTGTTCCTTCTCTGATACTCTATTTCGCCATCTACCACTTGTTCCTTATCTCATGTCGTTGAAGGGGGAAACATTATGGCCCCCCTACGACGGATCATCTCCTGTCGACTTCAGCTCATTATCCAGGAGGTTGATCTAGAGACCCCCTTTTGGTACCTTGGAGCTTGCATGCCTTAATGGCAAGTTCTTCGCACCTGACGATCGACTTGCATCATTGGTCGTCGATTAGGTGATTCCGCGAGTGTTTGACTTCAGCCCCTTCTTCATGCTTCGTGGATTGTACTGGACGATACCTTGAGAACCATTGTCATCATTGGTGGTTTCTCTCGTCTTGTTAACAGTTTACATCATCTACCGATAATCAAGCAATTTTCTCTCATGCTCAACTTCAGTACCTCTATTCGCATGTTAGAAATTGTACTATGGTCGGTTGGACTCAAGACCCCGGGCTCAGATTACACCCACTCGGGCTGCGTGGATTGGTTCGTGATTACATGACTCATTGATGGATAGCTGCACCCATACCTAAGTCTTCATGGATGGCTGCGACCATACCTTTATCATTATCATGGTCTCACTAGCTGGGTGGCAACGTCCATACCACAGACCTATTCCTTATGTCTTTTTGATGGCTTCACCCATGCCTAGACTACATGTACTTCAGAGATATCAGTTCGACTTGCGTACAGGTCCTTCCAGATGGTGTTCTAGCTCAATTTTTTTGTACAGAATTTCACCCCTCCCACTCTCTCGGGCTTCATACTTTAGGGGGCATCTGTTACACAGTAATTTATCACCGCTTTCACTCCCAGTCTTCTCACTGTGTCCTGTGTCCAAGTCAAACATGCTTATGACAGACAAATGCTCTCATGTGCTACCAATTGACCCACTTTTCCTAAGTTATCTTCCTCATCGTGGCTATTGGCTTAATAAAAGCACTGAAAGGCGCGCATGAACAGTCTATTCACGCTGCCAGCGTAGAAGTACACCTGATTCCCACGATGGCCCGATTTTAAGCACCAGCGCATGGCTATGTGTTTCCTTCAGCGATGATCTGACTAGCTGTACTGATCACTAGCGATGTCAGCGTTGAACCCTAGTTATGTGCCCACGATGATCTAGGTTGGGTGAATTTGTTCCAACAGTCGACCTTCCAGATGACTCCAGACCTGGTTGTTGGCCTAGTTTATGTCGCCCTTCCTTCCCTGGTGTGGCAGTTCCGTCAATTGTGCTACCTTGCTTGATGATAAGCTCTCTCTTCCACCTTTCATGGAGACTCCTTCTCCTATTTAAACTCTCACCATTGATATGCATTGCTAGTTTCTGAGTTCTTGATGGTTGGCTAGTTGAGCAGTGTTGTTAGTGTTTTGTGAGTTTACTAGATAGCTGGTGTGAGAGTGATAAGTGTGGGATTGTTGATAGCTTGTGGAAGGTTGTGAAGTGCCCTTAATCTTGTGTAAAGCTTATGATTGAGAGAGCTCTTGTATGTTGGGAGATCCATCTTCAAAGAGTGAATGCTTGAAGAACATGCTGGTTGGACTCTTTCTGAGAAGGCTTGTGACGTCAAGACCTTGGTTGTAAGTTGACTCTTATTTCATTATTAATGAAATCAATGATGTTTTCCTATGTCTTGTATGTAAATTACTTGATAGCTCATGACTTCTTGACTTTGTGAGTAAATAGTTCATTGTTGTACCTGGTTATGTGCTTTATTCTATTTCCTTTGCGTTGTTTTAGGCTGATCACTCGTTGAGGAGAAGGAAGCGGAAGCTGGAGCAGCACAACGGAACTCCATCGACCACCGGTTGAGGTAGGCCTCCAACTTTAACTGTTTAAGGAAAGTTATTGTTGATCTGTCCTTGTTTGTGACTAGACCCACTCTAGGGCTAGAGGGGTTGCCTCTGTCCGCAGAGGGAACACTTTCTTGCATCACACTTCTGCTCACAGTAGGTTCCCCACCAGTCCTTGACGTGGGGGGTTTCTTTGAGAAGTGCAAAAGTGACCTTTTCCTGGTTGGAAAAATCATGAACGGAAAAATATCCTTCTAGCAGATTTAACCATTTATCTACAACGTCTACATCTATCTGACCCTCAAATATGGGAATGTCAAAGTTAACTTGTACCTTAAAAGTTATGGTGCTTCCAAAGTAGCTGCTGGAAGTAGATGCGTCACCCCATCGCCCTTGGATAAACATTGAATGATCTAGACAAAATTGTCCATCATCACGTTCCTTTGTCACTCGAGGGCTTCTTCGAGCAATATTTTGATAGGATCTCCTACCCCCTCATCTTTCTTTTCACCTGCCATGGGAGGTCATTGGGATTTGCGAGGCTGGTCTTGCAAGGTTTCGACCAGTTCAAGCCCTAACTCCTTATATCCTGACCTCGTTGGGGATATGCAAAGAAAAACAGAGAAAGAGCAGACCGCTCTGATACCACTGATCCAGATTTAAACAAGAATGCAACAAATTACAAAAATAACCATAAATACAAAGATGTAGTAGAAATAACACTTCATTTCATTAATATCAAACACTGGAATATGCTTACAAACAGAATGGAAATAAGACTAGCTCAGGCAATGGTAGCTTATCTCTGAGAAGAGATGTGGCGACTACATGCCTCCGAGCTGTGTTACAATGAGGCTCAAGGGAATATTTATTATTGAGAAACAATGGAAAACCCTAAACATCCAAAAACCTAACCTTAGGAGATGAAGCACCAAAATTGTGGGCCTCGTTTGGGTAAATTGGTACATCAACTTCCCGAGGTCGTAACTTTGGCATAAGTTCCCCGTTTGGCTATCATAATACCTTGTTTCGAAGATGTCAAAGAAAATGCGAAAAATAAATAGTCATGCCAATTTGGGACATTTATGGTCTCTCTGTTTTCCCTAAAAACGTCGTTTAGGGCCTCAAAACGGCTCCAAAAGTTCAGGACCCGAAAAACTAAAAGATATATTGTTGGGGGTCCAAGTGAAATAGGAAGTTGGCCACCAATATCCACCTGGATCATTTGGTCTCCTGAATGCTCCTGAAATCTTTTGCAACCAAGTCAACTTGGTATTTTCACTATAAGTTTTCTCATGTACATCTTAAAATTTTAGAGTTTGGTTCACTATAATTTCATAAATATGGTATGAGAAAGTTAGGCCTCTTGAATGCTCCTAAAATCTTCTTTAAATAGGCTTGGTATTTTTGCTATAAAAATTTCTTTCGGGATGTTTGAGAATGTGAAAATTGGAGGATACAGATAAAATATCTTTATGTACCTATGGTTAAAAATTTAGCCCTGGTTCGCTATAATTTTGGAGATATGGCCTAAGGAAGTTAGGCTTCTTAACTCCTCATAAAATCTACTTCAAGTAGATTAGCTTGGTATTTTCACTATAAATTTATTTCTTTAATGTTTCAGACTCTGAAATATGGAGGAAACAAAGAAGGTATTTCAAGGTACTTATAGTATAAATTTCAGACTTTGTTTCCTATGATTTTGGACATATGTTTTGAATAAATTGATGTTATTGAATGCTTCGAAAGTTTGCTTCAAACATATCAGTTTGGTATTTTCACTATAAATTTATTTCTTAGACTTTTCGAATTGTGAAATTTGGATGAGATAGAGAAGAGATCTCTGCATGCCCGTGGTAGAAATTTCAAAACTAGATTTGCAAAATTGGATATGTGGCATGTTGTGCAAGTTCCTTCTTAGGAAGAATCCAAAAGCAACAAGTTTTGGGAGATGTAAACATAATTAAGGAAGAAGCAATAGGTATACCTAGTGAAGGTAGAACCAACTAACATATTTGGTGAAGATAGAAACAACATGCGGACTTGGCGAAAATAGACTCGCAACTAACAAAGATTGTGAAGAAGCAAGCACTCTCAATAAAGTAAGTTGGTGCCTACAAATATTTACGATAGAGGGAATTAGTGTATCCTATAGGTTGGTGCCTAAAAACTAGTACATGGGATTGGTGTCTCTTGTAGGTTGGTTCCTAAAAAATAGTACAGGGGATTGGTGTCTCTTGTAGGTTGGTTCCTACAAAGTAAGTGTAGTGATGTTTTAATCAATCCTAATTGACCAAGACTGCAACCATTAATTGTCAACCCCTGATAGGTCTTGTTGCTTCAATGGAGTTTACACTATCTATGCCGATACACTACAACTAAGAATGAAAAATAGAAAGAAACATTAAAGAATGTCGTTGAATTGATTGTGTAAATTAAATCATTCATGCAAAAATTAAAACACTCCATGGAAATGAAATAACACTTCACAATTACCAAAGCAAGGGCACACCACACATTAAAGTAATGATTACACTAGCTAGTCAACTATCATTCTGTTTAATCAAACCAGTGTAACAACATAATATAATCTGGAACTGAAGCGAATGTATTCTACAATTTATATAGCAACAATAGAAAACCATACAACAGTAAAAGAAACAACAATATACAACTTCTTCTACTGTTGCAGCCCTACTAAAGAGGAGGGTCCTTCCTCCCTAGCAGGGGCGTGGGAATAAACACGATATTAGTTAAAGAATCAGATGAGGAACAGTAACATCATCACCATAGTGCCTTCAATATTAAAAATAATTAAAAGTTACAAAATCAGAGTAACAATGCTTTCTCTATGTCGTCCCTGTACATGAGAAATTGAGTTTCTTTTACATACCCAAAATCGGGAATAGACCAGTGATGAGAATCTCATGATTCTCATGTTGATCATAAAAATAGAAATAGTTATAACCTATTTCTAAGTACAAATACTTTTCAGATACATTGGTTAAGATCACAATCATGTGGATTTGTTACTTCTAAATAAACAATTCATAACTCCCGATAGTTGTCGTGTGGATTAGTACCCACAAATTTCCTAGTTACGGTGCAACAGCGTCCTGCGGTCAAATGACGGTTTGGGATGTAACAACAATAACTGGGTAACAACATCCTTGGTGTAACAACAATCATCTTTAACAGCACGTGGTGTAACAGAAACACCTGTAACAACATACAATGTGTAACAACAATATGTAACAACATACAGGGTGTAACAATGATCTGCTCTACCCTGCTCTGAGTTCGATCAGTGCGGCTTGTTCACTCCATAACCTCGTTATTGCAAGAAACAACTGAAAAAGAGAAGAGGATCCAAAAGACTTCTCCAATTCTTACCCCAGTTAGCCACAAAAAGGAATATTGTATCATTATATTCAGGAAAACATGGCAAAATAACATGACAACGAAATAGGCTATATAAATGAGAAAAATGGTGATTAACATGTGAAGTTCCATCAGCCTAGAGGAAAAGAGGATCAAAATTGGGGAAAGGAAGTGTAGGAAATAGGTATAAAAACCACACCCAACATCTCCCCCCAACTGAAGTAATTGCATGTCCCCATGCAGAACCTCAACTCCTCATGATATACCCTCGATGTAAGTCTGTAAAATTATAGGCATCAACAATGTCTTCACTAAGAGCCCTGTACCCTTGAATAGCCATCAACTCTCGCAACCAGGATTCTTCTTCATAGTCACACAAGTGGTAGTCTGACTCATATTCTTCCACTGGTAACCAAATTAGAGGAAATTTGAATCTAAGTCTGATCTAGAATGTTCCCAATGTCTACACTACCTAGGCATATTCGGGTACCCCTGTAACAGCAGCCACGAAATTCCTATACTCAAAAGGATCTCCTTCTTGCAACTCAACACTATAGGCCTCGGTGCACTTAAGGCACCTTGCTAGCGCTCGAATTTTCATTTGTGGATACAAATTGAGGCAAATCCCCATAATCCTCTTTCTATAAATAGTTGACTATTCCCTAACCCCCGGGGAACTCAGGAATAGCTTAAACTCGCATCTTATTTCATAAACCATTCATGGTTCTACTCTAACCCATAATCCTGCCCTTTCTTCATTAGTCTCGGCTGATTTCATGGCCAGATGCCATTCGATTTGAATCTCATAAATGAAAGGAAGGCCTGCAACTGCGAATATCCCATAAAGGAGAAAACACTTGCTACCATCTTTGTGCTGAAATACTCACACATTATGTTATGCAAAAATAGCTCACAAAGTAAGCTATGTTCATCAAAATCACAAGTACAAAAATTTCAAGAAAAGTACAGGTAGATGAACCCAAATAAGGTCTATTCTCAAAGACTGCTTTTAACTGAAACAAATAATAACATTCCCAGAGGAACACTCAATACGATGGGGAAGGTCGCCTGCATCCTAGCAGGTTCAAGGCAAGCTCACGAAGTTTTGTCTTAACATTTGTTAGATCCAGAACCTGTCACTGTAACAGCTGCAACTGTTCATCATTTTTCTTCATAGCTTCCTTATGTCTCTACGCTTCCCATTCTCTCTACCATTCTTCCTTTAGTGATTTCTCCCTGAGTGAATCCATCATATTTTTATGTGCCTTGAGCGAGATCATTCCCTCTTGTAGAGAGAGTGTCTGTTGCTTCCATTTTTGTAACTCTGGTATCAACAACATTCTTTCAGAACACCGTCCTTCATCAAGACTCGGTGTTCCCCCACATGCACTAACAATTGAAGCTGTAACAGCCTACTGAGGGTGAAACTGCTCCATTTTGACTATTGGTTCTTGTGTAACAGCAGCGTCAACAATGAATTTTTGTGTAATAATTTAATTTTTTCTTTGATCAGCTTCTGCTTCCAATGTTGGTTCTTGTGTAACAGTAGTGTCATCCACAGGTTCTTGTGTATCATTTTTCCCTTGGTAAGATTTTTTTTCCACTGTTGGTTCTTGTGTAACAACAGTGTCAACCACAGTTTCAAGGATATCAACTTCTTCTTTTTTCCCTTGGTTGGCTTTTGTTTCCACTGTTAGTTCTTGTGTAACAACAGTGTCAACCAAGGGTTCCTGTGTATTAGCTACCAAATTACTTTATGTGGAATTCTCCATCTCAGTTGTTGGTTCTTGTGTAACAGCAACGTCTTCAACAGATTTTTGTGCATCAGCTTCCCAGGATTCAGTTTTTGTTTCCCTCGAGATGGTGTCCACTGCACAGACTCTATACCCCGCTGACACTAGCTCCTTAGGACAGGTCGTGCACACAACACCCAGAACATTTCCCTTCCTGGCATTATCTACAGCCTCAGCCAAATTGTATAACGTGGGGGCCCTTTCCTCTACCTTATCCCCTGCTAAATGTTTCCTTATATTTTCATTTTCATTTTCTAAACTTTCAATTCTAAGCAGCAAAGTTTGAGTCTCGTTCTTCCCTGGAGAGGAAGGTTCCTTTGGCCGAGCCTGCTCTTCATCCTTCTGCTCTGCTGCCTCCTTGTTCTTCTTAGACATGGATGGGGACTCTGGGTGCCCACTAACCCTTATGTTTAATTTTGCCGCTTATCACCAATTGTATTGTCAACTAGTCTCTTCTCAACCCTTACTTTTGAGGGTTGGGGTTGTTGCTTGGTTTCCGTTGGAGCTTTCTTAGACATCCCAATTTACTTCTTCCAGGTAGTTCTAATCTTCTTTCTCATGAATTCCTCCCATCTCCTGCCCTAGCGACTCGGGGAATCCAACACAATTAGCTTGATGAGGCCACGGTTTGTGACACGTCTCTGGATGTGCAACTATTTTTACAGCTATGGCCATATGACTGATATTTTCCAACAAAAAGTAGGTAAGATTTATCAACTGTCGATGTCGAAGGTGGTTTAGCAACGGGAAGTGGTAATTGAATACGATTGTTGCCCTTCCCTTACAGGTGATATACTTGATGAGGAAAAGGGCAACATTGGCCCATGGCTAGGGAAGTGACTGTCTGTCAATCCCCCTTCCTTTCTACACCAGTTGTTCCTCCCCTTGGAGAAAATCCTCCTTCAATGAGGGGTCATTAACTTTCATGTTAAACTACATTTTTCCCCCTATTGTTAATTTCATCACTCAGGCAATTACCCCTTTTGTAACCTCCAGCTTTAATCCCCTAACCTCCATTTGATTCCTCTCTAAATTCTTTGCAAACTCCATATCAATTGCCTCGTCTAATCCTTCCAGCCTTTGGAAAATCTCAAACGAGCTTGTGTCTTTAAAAAATTGACATGCTTAGGGGCAATTTTCCAAAGCCTCTGTTGACCCTAGTTCATGTCAAATTGTTGCTCCACCCATCGCTACACGAATTCAATGTTGTTCTCTTCTCTTTTCCGCCCTTGAGAAGTTCTGAAGCGGTCGACACAATACTTAGTTGTTTCAACCCTGCAATTGTTCTTCTCTCTTTTCTCTGAGCACTCTAAATGGGGATGCAATGCTCCAGCAGGGGGTAAATGCTAGGGTGACACAAGCAAGAATTCCAAATTAGTATTTGTGATCATGACTCATACTACACAGTAATGTTTCCTTATTAATGCTACGTTATGGGAGGTCTAGTCAGAGGTACAATTCCCTTTTTTGGCATGGTCGATCATTAAATGACAATGATTACAAGATCATCATGCTTTGGTCGTGGTTTTTAAATACTCACAGGTCATGCAAATGTCATGTCATCATGTAATTTGTCCACCCCCAGCTTAAATGTGACAACCAACCTTGGCCGTCAAAAGGGATATCACGTTAGATTGCCATAATTACTGAATAAAAGTGGATAATGATATTATCATTTTATGATGTACCTGGTGTGACGTAGGGAGAAGACGTTGGTGGCGAGGCGCGCGAATTTAATTTCAGCGGTCAAGCCGATTTTTTCTCTAATCATGGTGATGCATGATGTGTGTCACAATAAATAATTTACTTGGATTATTTCTAGAAGTCGTTAGATGTTACAAATGTAACAGCCAAGACGACTATTATGTATTATTGGTTTCCACAAACAATAGAAGAAATGAAAATAAAAAAAAAGTCATGTAACAAGATTATTGTAGAATATGCTTGAAATAACAAATGTTGTTCCAGAGTGTGTAACAACTGCCACAAAATGGTTTTCAACTGCTACAGAAACTATCTGTCTACGCCTGAAAAAGGTTTTCACAGCCAGATTGTTTTATTTCCTTATATATATATATATATTTGAAGTAACAACTGTGAACAGAGTTTGGTTTTCAGTTGTTACACTTATTGAAAAATTAGAATTTTGGCAACACATGGGGGGTTTTCCCCTGCTTCTCTAATCTGAAGATCTGAATTCGTGACAATGTTGATAAATGAATCCCTTGAAGCAGGTTTATAATATAACCGAAGACGAGGCCCATTTGCAAGCAATGGTGTCCTCGCACTATCAATGGTAACCAAATTCACACTCCCATTGTCAAAGACTGTATCTACCTCATAGGGACCTAGCCATCTGGTGCAGAGCTTACTCTTGAAGTCCTTGAATCTTGAATCATATAAGAGAGCCTAATCTCCTTTCTCGAACTTCTTCTTCTTGATGAACCTGTCATGCCACTTAGCTCTCTACTGCTGGATAATCTTTGTTTGTTGGATAGCAGCTAGTCGTTTCTCCTCCAATTCATTGAGCTGGTTCAACCTTTGCTTTTGTGCTGTAACCAAATCCAAATTTACCTGTAATGTTTTTCTCAATGTCTTGATTTCGAACTCAATAAGGAATAAGGGAATTTTACCATACACAAGTTCGTATGGTGAGAATCTCGTAGTATTCCTCCATGTAGTCTTGTATGCCCATAGAACTTCTGGAAGTCTATAGGCCCAATTCCTTCGGTGATTGGCCAAAATCTTTGTAAGAATCCCCTCAATGACTTTGTTGGGGCTTTCAACTTGGCCATTCACTTGTGGATGATAAGGTGTTGTGATTCTATGATGGATTTTATATTTTTCAACCAACTTTTGGATCATATGGGATGTAAACTAGGGCCCTCCATCTGTGACTATCTCTATGGGTATACCAAAACGAACAAAGATGTCTTCAAATAGGAAGTCTTAAATATCCTGCTTTGTGGCTCTGGTTAGTGCTTTTTCCTCAACCCATTTTGTGACATGGTCGGTGTAGACCAAAATGTAGGATTTCTGACTGGATGAAGGAATAATTGGTCCCACAAAATCCAAGAACCATTTATCAAAAGGTTCTAAGATGATTTGAGGCTATAACGACATCTCATCTGATTGCAACGGTTGGCCCATTCTTTGGCAACTACACATCCTTTCATGAACTTCTTGGAATCATGAAATATTGTTGGCCAATAATACCCTGTCAAAATGACTTTGTATCTTGTCTGCTTGTCTGTGAAGTGCCCTCCACAAGGTTCCTCGTGACAAGCCTTAAGGATGTCAAAGATATCATCTTCCCTAACATAGCATCTGATCTGAAAATCTAGTCCAGTGTTATAGAGATTCCCATCTATTCAAATATAGGTAGCACTCTATTGTATGATCTTTCTCTTCTCCTTGGAGGACAAATATTGTGGGAACTTCCCTACAGCAAAATAATTAGCTATATATGCATACCATGGTGAGTAAGTAGAAATAGAAAAGAGATATTCATCAGGGAAAGAACCCTCAGTAGGAATGAAATTGTCATCAATAGTTAACCTAGAAAGAAAATCAGCTACTACATTATCTTTTCCAGGTTTGTCGACAATTGTGATATCAAATTCATGTAACAACAATAACCAACAAGTAATTCTACCATTGGTAATTTGCTTATTCTTTAAAAAAAGAATGGAAGAGTGGTCAGTGTGTACAAATACTTGATACCTAGTGATATAATGTCGAAATTTATTGATGGTGTGCACTACTGCTAAGAATTCCTTCTCGGTCACTGTGTAATTGAGCTCAACTGAAGTCAAATTCTTGTTTATGTAGTAAATAGCATAAGGTTTTATGTCCTCCAGCTGGCCCAAAACAACACCTACAACAATATCAAATGCATCTGTAGCTATGTGAAACGATAGTTCCCAATTAGGTCCATGTAAAACTGGAGTTGTTGATACACAGCATTTCAGCTTCAAAAAGGCATGCTCACACTTTCCTGTCCACAAAAGTCGACATCTTTCATGAGCAAAGAAAACAATGACGATGCAATTTTTGAAAAAAACTCTATAAACCTTTTGTAATACCCTACATGTCCCAAGAAAATACGTACCTCTTTTTGTGTCTTAGGAGTTGGAATTTTCAGAATTACCTATATTTTAGTAGGGCCTACCTTGATCCTGTTAGTAGAAATGTAGTGTCCTAGCATGGTCCCTTCAGTCATCATCATGTGACATTTTTCAGTGCTCCAAGCAACATTAGTCTTTACACAACGTTCCAAAACTTTTCTAAATTGGCTAATGTTGTTTCAAAAGCATCACCATAAGATGTAAAGTCGTCCATGAATATTTCAAGGTAGTCATTCAGAAAATCAGAAAAAAAATCCCAGTATTTCCCTCTGAAAAGTTGTTGGCGCATTGTAGAGTCCAGAAGAGAGTACTTTGTAAGCGAAAGTTCCCCAAGGGAAAGTAAAGGTGGTTTTATCCTGATCCTCTGGGGCAATCTGTATCTAGTTGCAACCACCAAACCCATCTAGAATTGAAAAGAAAATCCCAGAAAGGGTGTCAAGGACCTTATCTATAAATGGTAAAGGAAAATGGTCCTTTTGAGTGGCCTTATTGATTTCTCTATAATCCACACAAACATTCCACTCGTCATTCTTCATAGGGACAATGACAAGTGGAGACACCCACTAACTTTTAGACATCGGATAAATAAAGTTAGCACTCAGAAGTTTTTGTAATTCTTCCTTCACTACCTCCTTCAGCGCAGGGTTCATGCAGCGTTGTGGTCGTCTAATTGGTTTGCATCCATCTTTCAAATAAATATGGTGAGTGCACAAGTTGGGATGAATCCATTTTATATCTTTATAGTACCATGCAAATGCCTTTTTGTATTTTTGTAATAGTTGTGTTGGGCAATGGATCCCCTACGTAATGGTTTTGGGGCTTAACGCCCACAATTTTGGGTATTGGTTTTGTAAAGGCTCCGTGAAGTGCGCGGAGCGTGAGTTGTAATAAGTCAAGTCAAAGGGTAGTCCACCCTAAAAGATTGTAATCTAATATAGAATGTGTTGGCCTACCCATGGTCTATGGACCATGGGAATGTATAAATAGAGTGAGGCTCTAGGTGTAGAAGGTGGTTAAGTTTAGATTGGATCTGGAGTGTTATGGATTGATGACTGTGATATTCGCTCTGAGTCTGTAATTCTAAGTCGAGGATCATAGTAGTAGAAGAGGCTCTGCAGATGTATGTGCAGAGGCCTAGTAGAGTCCATAGCTATGTGCGCGGACCCCTGCAACTGAGTGTGCAGGGTGGAATTGGATTGTACTGGAATGGAAGATTAATAAAAGATAAGTGTTTCTGAAATATTGTGCATCAGCCCGTAGATCTGTGTGGTTATTCTTTTGTTATGGTTTTACGCATCTCTTTAAAACTTATGTTTGTGTGCACTTAATATGAATAGTGAATGAATACTAAAGACTACTGAAGTAAGTCAGATCTATAATAAAAACACACTAAGGGTAAGGGATTTAGACAACACCTCTTCGCACTCGATACTAGGGCTACACAAAGGTCGGATAGTTGCGTGAACCTGTACTAGTGTGAAAGACTGGCTCGCAACCTTTCCAAACCTCATCAAGACATCCCTAGGGTGCGAAAACCTAGTTCCAACACCCTCCCATACTACCTCGGGTGAGACCTCAGTCCGCGCTCCGCAGGCTGTTGCCGAAAGGGCCGGTAGTTTCGGGATTTGTTTGGCTAAAACATTTTTGAACCTGGGTCGGGCCCCATCAAGCCAACAAATGGTTCCATTGCTGAGACTAGGATCTGCCTAAGGGATGTCTGATGTCGAAACACTGGAACCCTATGAAGAAAGAAATTGAATATTGGTTGGATCAGAAGCTTCACGAGTTCATGATACAAGAAAAAAAAAACCCCGCAGATATCTGAGAAGAGGTGGTTGGATCGCTACATGTATACGAAAATTCACGAGATCTTCTTTGCATCCTTCTCTTCAAAGCTGTATGATTGGATCACGAGGTTAGCCGATAGCCAGGGAAGGTGCAAGCTTGATCAACCAATAGTGTGGACTTCGGAGTTGGTGCACAGGCTAAAGGCACCAGAAGATAAGATCACGCAGGTAGTAGACCATTGGCTTGATCAAATAATAGGAGGTTTTATCACCAAATTCTCGATAAACACGACTATAAGCTACAACGAAGCAGAAAGATGTTTTCTCAAGGGACCGATAGGTAAGTACATCAAATATTTGAATACCTATATTAAGATGTTTCTATGTGAAAAACGGGTTATGTAAATACATTAATGAGTGGAACGACGTGGAGCGGAAAGGTCTACAAAGGTATTGAAGGGTTAGGAAATAGTCCTTTAATTTTACCTCTGTGAGCGAGCAAGGAAGAGTGCGCTTGGGCTCCTCCGAGGAGTGCGGTCAGTTTGATAAGGCAGCGCATTTTGTAGATACCATCCCCGCTTACGCCACTACTCACGACATCTCCTTCACCTCCATCTTCACCCACACCACCTCCACCAAACTAGTAGTTCAGCATGGCGAGTGTGATCAAGCTGCCTGTATTTAGAGGAGTAGGAAACGAAGATCTAGATCAGTTTTGTTTTGTAGTAAGAACAGTATGGGAAGCACACGAGGTTACGGATGATAACATTAAGAAGGCCACATTGGTAAGCACGCTACAGGATCGCGCACTGACTTAGTATATCAAGTACTCGAATGATCACCCAAATGCAAGAATAGCGGAGATCCAGATCGCATTGAACAAAGAATTTAGCTGGCCGAAATCTGAAATGTAGTCAATCATCAGATTTAAGGAGATCGCGATGCTTCCAAGCGAAACCCCCTAGGATCTGGATCAGAGGCTGAAGAGTACGATCTGTGAGGCTAATATGACACTAACAGATGCGCAGCACCATGCGTGGTTTGTGGTGTCTTTGAAACCACACCTGAGGACGATGTTGTCACAATAGAAGCTCTCAACCCAGGAAGAAGCATTAGAAATGGCAATGAGGTTGTGTGAAACACTGATACAAGATCTAGGGTTGGGAGTCCAACAAATCCATGCGCAGCTACAGAACCTATTCTTGGAGATGTAGAGTTTGAAGCAAGATAGGGCACCCCAGCCGAAAGCGTGTGAAGAAGTGTGGTGCATAAAATGTAGAGGCCAGGGTCACGATAAGGATCATTGTCCAGTATTTGTGAACTATTTGGCAAGAGGGGGACCAATGTCGTTGAGACCAAAGGCTCAAGTGGGGCCAAGTGCGCACCCACGCTATGGTGTGCGATCTGTCAAGTGGGAGGAAATCACACAATAGACAACTATCACCTGTTTTAGAAGTATACACAGACTCCACAGCAGCTATTGTAACTTCTGTAGATCAGTAGGCGACAATGAGTGAAACTATCGAAGTTATGAATTGTTGATGGATCGAACACCTGCCTATAGGATGCAGATCGAGGTGCGAGGTCAGGATCCAGCCACAGCCATAGCACATGGTGGACTACAAGGACGCGGATGAGGATGAGGAGGAATGGGACCTAGATGATGGCAGGGACTATTAATCTGCTATAATTGTGGAGGCCCTGTGCACTACATGTGTGACTGTACGAATCCAACCAAAACATGTTGTCTGTATTGCTATCAGTTTGACCATGATTCAAGCAGTAGATTTCCCAACGTTGATCACACAGATGCATGAGGAAGGGGTACTATAGCCTCCTCCGACACAGAATATCCAAATGATGAGGTCGGAACCGCGCGAAGGAGACCCTAACGTGAACATGGTACTCAGAAGCGGCACCCACAGGGGATGATAAGGGAAAGCAACTCGAGGGCGATACATGGGTTCGCAAGGCTCCTACGATGGAACCTGAGTTTGACTTGGAGCACGCAAGGGAAACGTTTATGGAAGCTAAGAAGAGCTTCGCGGAGGCCTCTACTTCAGGTAGTAAGGATCAACTAGAGACAGGAATGGATCCTTCTATGCTTACTACCTTTTTAGAGACATGCATGAAGTTGCTACGTGACAATAAGGTATTTAAAGGACTACAAGAGCTGATTGCTAGGTGTGCAAGAATAGGTGAACCGCTTGTAGTCTGGAAACTGGGAAGGCATGCACTGTGCACCCAGAGGGAAATGAGATTAACGGCATAGATTGACGAATATGAAATGGATCAGGTGATCTTAGACTTGGGTTCAGACACGAATGTATTACCAAAACAAACATGGGAATGTATGGGAAAGCTCACATTACAGTGGTCTCCTATTCAATTATGGATGGCGAACCAGCAAAATATTTTGCCCATGGGAAGATTGCAAGGAGTAACAGTGGATATCGAAGGTGCGAGCATGCAAACTGACTTTGAGGTAATAGAGATTATGGATGATAGTAACCCTTACCTCGCGTTGTTAGGGATAGACTGGGCCATAGAAATGAATGGAGTCATCAACCTGAAGAAGTGGAAAATGATTTTCGAGAAAAAGTCCCTACGCATAGTAGTTCTGCTCGATCCGGCCAAAGGGGCACGCTACACAGACCCTGTGCACAAGGATGACATCGACAATGAGCTGGATTGCATCTATCAGATAACAGCGTAAGACCAGCATCAGATATACCTAACTAAAGATGGAAGAATCTCATGGGAGCGTGACAGTTCATGTACTTCAGATTCAGATGAAGAAATAGAACGTTGGCAGAACCGGTTGCACGAAGTAACAACGCTAAGTTGCAACATGATGGTTAGATCACTACGGTGCATGAGGTCTGAAGCAAGGGAACTACCAACATTTGATGGGGAGATAGGCGTGGATGAATTCTTAGACAAATTCGAATGGTCGGTACCAAAACAGCAGAGATATGGTGCGATGGAATGGGCATTGAGCGCGACATCCACATGATGGTGGCAGAGACACCAGAAAAATATTGGGAACTAGCATGAATGCAGAAGATGGATTTACTTACAGTTTGGAAGTCCCCGGCATCGAAAGCAAGTCGGGAAGCCAGGGTGAAGCAGTTTGCGCACCCACATGTGTCAATGGGTACAAACAAGTCCTGAGCAAGCACATCAGAAGCTAAGGATCAAAAATCAGATTTGATTAAGTAGCAGGAAAAGCGACGCACACCAAAAATACCCCGCGATGAAGCATTCACAAAGCTACGTGGAATAATGAATAAAGTTTACCAGGTGGGACAAACGGATTGGGACCTGCGCACACCAGTTGTTCGATGGACCTATAGGACCATAAGCAAAAACCAGAGCACAACAGTATCAAGAAGAAAGGAAACCTGGAAGACAAATAAGAGGCCCCAGACCACAGTAGGGACAGGACGTGAGGACCTGGGTAAAGAAATTAGGCAGTTGCAAGAAGACCTTCGGAGAGGGATCATGAGACTTCATGAACTCGATGACAAGTGGGCACGACTAAGGAAGAGAAGTGTGACAATGGACAAAGAAATCGGCGAACTGAACACTGATGTCGCACAAGCGGGCCGTGAGAAACTAAGCATGCTGGGATCAAGGCTATCCATCCCTACTACTACATTAGAAATAGTTGCAACCCTACTATCATGGCTGCAACTGCACCTTATTGAACAAGGGAGCGTACCACATAAAGAAGAGCACGACACACCACCAGACGTAAGGGTATTTGAAGGGTGCCCACAACTCGGGCTAGCAAGAAAATCGAAGCCTCACACCAAGGGTGCAACCACCTAAATATCTATAGGAAGCACAGTCTCAGCACCCCAAGTAGTTGAAAGAAGGCATGGGACTATAAACAAGTCTACAGAAGAGCTACGCAGAAAGGAGGTTCCACGCAGGGCCAGTCTGTCACAGGGATCGCGGTCGCGCCTAAGGAGCTACGCTGCTATGCGGGTAGGTTGGGAAGTGACCATTGATGTCACTATTCATGATAAGAGGTCTAATTTAAGGCAGAAAGGAGCGGGCGGCAGGCCATTAAGATAGGAATTAAGAGCTAGATTATGGATGATCTTCTGCCAAGTAGGTACTGCTAACTCAAATATGGAGGGAACGACCGAGTTCAAATTCAAAAGTTACCATAAAATTCCATGGGGTAGCTACGGAATGACACTTAGTTATTTGAGATTTGAACGAGTATAGAGCGGCGAGCACCAAACTACCTCGTCGTCTGTAAGTACGCGACCAAATGAATCCACTATAAACACAATGTCCAGAACCAGAGTGTGATTCAAGGAAGTTAACCCAGAACCCCGGGTGACCCAAGGAGAGCCTGGAGAGGCAGCAAGCGCACCAGAGGTACCGAAGTCCCCATGCATGTTGTGACCATAGAAAAACAAACAGCCAATGGGGCCAGTCCGGGTATCACCACGGAACCCAAGAGTTAGTAAATTGTCAATGGCAGAGAAGGGCAAAGCTGTCACCGCTAAAATAGAGGAGGAGGAGGAAGATTTGCAAACCTTGATAGCCCAAATTGAGGCATAGGACGATGAGGCAAAGGATGTCTCCCAAGCACCATCAACGATAGAGTTACCCCCTACATTTCCCCATGGAAAGGGATAGCCAAAATATCGAAGGACCTGGAGGACATGAAGAGCGTGCTCCAGACCCCACTTCTTCTGGATGAGATAAGATTTGATGGTCTGTCGCTGGGACGGGTACCAAATATAAAATTTTAATACTGGGACCTCGCAGATACTAAGAAGTTCCCACAGTTGGCCGTAGAGAAATTACTACAGCAGAAATTGCGCGGTGTGGAGATGGCTGGGTTACTCCATCTGCGGTGGATACCCACTACCACCACATGCCCATCACAATTTTTGTCATCTGGTAGCTACTGTGTCTAGTACATGATGGGTATCTTTGGCTAGAGGAGCTGATTCCCATCACATCTGACTTAATCATGACTGCCTATTAAAGGAAGCAATCCCGCAGACATCGTAGGAAAGAGCAGCAACTTGGGCCTCGCAGAAGCTATGAAGGCCAAATATAATCTAGAGAAGAGGAAGCGAGGGTATGTAATAGCAAGCATCAAGGACCGAGGGGAGGGCGTCACCACCCAGCTATTGGCCGGCAAGCTCATGAGGAAATGTCGCGTAGACAAAGTGTCAGCATCTGTAATTGCGTTGGCAGAGCAGTGTGCAGAAGGGGTCCAGTTCAACTGGGGGCAGTTTCTCTGCAAGGAATTTTTAACAAATTTTAGGGAAGCCCAAGACTAGGGTAAAACCTTCCACTACACGTGGTTGTTGTTATCCATCTTGCTAATTTACGGGGAGCTTCCGGCGACCATCCAGTTTCCCACCATTGAAAGGAACCTACCCGAGGCCGTGAGGTACACCTCGCTCTGGGCAACAAAAGACATGACGAGGATTCGGGAGATAAAAGTGTTTTGGGAATTCATAGAGGCAAGTTTATGAACATGGATCAACCGCAGGCCACACTTGTCCCTCACAGTATATAACAGTTTACAAAGCGCAGCAGAATTCAAGGCAGATATATATAACTTGTATATCTGGGCGTGCAAGGATCCAGCCCGAGAATGGGTAAAATTGTCATTCATTGCCACAGATGATGCAACCTTCAAAGTCATGGCGTCATGGTCCCCAGAGTGGCGCGCCCTGGACTTGGCGGAACTAGAAAAGATCATAGCAAAGCAGAGGAAGAGGGATACCAAGTTGCGCATGGTGAAGCTGGTGGAGAGAAAGTGTCAGGAACGGGACGCGGCCACACAGCGAAAGATGGCTGAGGTAGCAGCAATATGGTACGAACCACAGCCGCGCCCACTGAGGAAACCGAGGAAGGTTAGGAAATTTCCATGGAGCAGGACATACAAGGGGAGGAGGAGACACAGGAATGCTTGGACCTTACAACAAAATTGACCCAACTCAAGAGCCCGTGCATCCAGGAACAGCCACCCGTGTGAAAAAAGACAAAGACAACGAAGACTGCGGAGGGAGATCTTATGGATAGTAGTGAACCAGTTCGTGAAGTCACTAAGAATGCTCTGGAAGAGTTGATGATGGAGTAGACCACTGCGTTGGGGGAACTCAGAGTGTAGTTGCAGGCATTACAGGTGTGACCCCCAGGAGTGATGACACCGCACCTTGTCGAAGGTATAACCGAAGCTGAGAAAATGGTATGTGCCTACAAAACGAACACTTTGGTGTTACCAGAATGCGTCATTTTAGAAGACGATGAAAGGGACATGAGGGGTTGGGGATTGAATTTGGCTACCCTTCCTAGAGAAACCTTATACCAACTGCATGATGGGATAACTGCAGAGCTTCGCACCAGGGAGGGTCGCACTCTCCAAATCTTGAGTGAGCAGAAGGAAAAGTTAGAATAGCTCAACCTGCAGCATGACAGCATGGTCACCCAAAACCAAGGATTAGAACAGACAGTGGAAGAGGCTTGTAGTAGCATTTTGGAGTTGGTCATGCCAGCGGCACTCCCCACCACGGAAAAAATTCATCAACTGGCAGCTGGAGTCCGCAGGACCCAGGAGGAGGCGTGAAGTTTCAGTTGGAGTTGAACCTGCAGATCGTGGAGCTGCAAATGAAGGTGTCATCCTCTATGCCCCCAGAAATCAAAGAGCAGTGCCACCATGCCATTCAATCAAGGTTAAAAGAAATAGAGCATGTTGTCCAGGACTGCACAGGATTGTTGGACCAGTCACTCGTCACCCTCACTTGATTACAAGAGGACTCAATGCTACAACAGCTAGAGACAGAAGCGTGGGAATTACAATAAGCCCATGACAATGTTTGGGGGACCATGCAAATGGTCATCCTCACCCAGCAACTGACCAAGATGAGGGAGGCCTAGGCTCTGAAAGAACAAGTGGACGCCGCATGCCAGAAAGTAGCAGGGCTTAAAGCAAGCATCGAGCCCTAGCTCGAAGAGGCGTTCATGGTCACCGCCTTGATCGAGGAGAAGCTGGCCCAGATGCAAGACACATATGTGAAAAGGCAAGAGGGGGCCTCTGACAATGATGCATCAAAGAGTCGCGCACAATTGATATCGCAAACAGCGGAGGAATGTGTGGCAGACGTCCGCAAAGCACAGAGATTGTTGGATGAACTATGTGCAAAGATCACCGCACCAGCCAAATGACTCGAGACAAGTCACGATGTTTGTGTTGGGGGCCTGTTAGGCAGTGGATCCCCTGCGTAATAGTTTTGGGGCTTAACGCCCACAATTTTGGGTATTGGTATTGTAAAGGCTCCGCGAAGTGCGTGGAGCGTGAGTTGTAATAAGTCAAGTCAAAGGATAGTCCACCCTAAAAGATTGCAATCTAATATAGAATGTGTCAGCCTACCCATGGTCTACGGACCATGGGAATGTATAAATAGAGTGAGGCTCTAGGTGTAATAAGCGGTTAAGTTTAGATTGGATCTGAAGTGTTATGGATTGATGACTGTGTATTCGCTCTGAATCTATAAGTCTGAGTCGAGGGTCGTAGTAATAGAAGAGGCTTTGCAGCTGTGTGTGCAGAGGCCTAGTAGAGTCCAAAATTGTGTGCACGGACCCCTACAGCTAAGTGTGCAGGGTGGAATTGGATTGTACTGGAACAGAAGATTAATAAAAGATAAGTGTTTCTGAAATATTGTGCATCAACCCGTAGATCTGTGTGGTTATTCTTCTGTTATGGTTTTATCCATCTCTTTAAAAATTATGTTTGCACGCACTTAATATGAATAGTGAATGATTACTAAAGACTACTGAAGTAAGTTAGATCTATAATAAACACACACTAAGGGTAAGGGATCTAGACAACGCCTCTTCGCACTCGATACTAGGGCTATGCAAAGGTCGGATAGCTGCGTGAAGTTGTACTAGTGCAAAGGACCGGCTCGCGACCTTTCTAGACCTCATCAAGACATCCCTAGGGTGCGGAAACCTGGTTCCAGAAGCCTACCATACTACCTCGGGTGAGACCTCAATCCACACTCCGCAAACTGTTGCCGAAAGGGCTAGTAGTTTCAGGATTTGTTTGGCTAAAACATTTCTGAACTTAGGTCAGGCCTCATCAAGCCAACAAGTTGTAACAACAGTTGGTTTTGCTCAGCAGTCAACTTGGGGTTAATGTTCAGAAACTTTCCTTGTTCTATTTCAATTAGATTGCTATCTGTATTCAGAGTGGTTCTCATTTGTTCAAAATTTATATCTTCTACATCCTCTTCCTCCTACGAATTTTCAATGGAAGCGACATAAAGCAAGTTACTAATAAAATCATTAATAATTTCATCTTCTGTCTCATCCTTGAAATATTGGGCTTTCCCCAAAGTGAGGAGTAGTAGGGAAAGATCTGATTCGACCTCAATGCAAATCCATATTTGGTTTTGGGGGGTAAAGATTAAGATTCTTTGTAGCCTGGCCATCCGAGATCACCATAGATTCAGACCTACATCCTATAAATGCATCTGTAGTGGCCAGCCAATCTCTCCCTAGGATCAAAGGATGTGCCCCAAGTTGGATTTGAGTTGTAAGATAAGAAAGTCAGTCACATACCTCCAAGAAGCTATTGTGATTCCTATGTCTTCTAAAACCCCCTCAGGTTTAACACGGGCCTTGTCTGCTAAATAAAAGTACAGTAGGAGTATTTCTAAGCCCATGTAGCCCCAGGGTGGTAAAGAGGTCCTTTGTCATCACATTAATGGCAGCCCCAAGATCAATCAATGTGTTATTTATGGGTTGGTCATTAATGTAGACAGTAACCGTAGGGTTTCTTGGACCATTATACTTGGTTAGAAGAGACTGAGCAAACATTAATTCAGACAATTTCCCCATCACGTGTATCATAGTAGGGTCCTTAGGCTTCCTTCCAAGTTTCTTAATGCACAAATCTCATATTGTTTTAGCATAAATAGGTGCTTCTTTAAGAGCTTGCAGCAGAGGAATTCGTAAGTGCAAACTTTGCAACTCCCTAAGAAAATCGGATTCGGGTTATGAGGCAATTCAAGGCTCAGTTAATCTCCGAGGATATGGAGGATTCTGAGTTATAACAGTTGAGTCGGCTACTACAGGGGTATTAACCTTGCCCGAGTTGGTTGTTACAGGAGTAATAGTCCTTCTTGGGTTGGCTATTACAGACATAATTGTTTGCTCTGTATTAGTTATTACAGGCGTAACAGTCGCCTCAGGATCTACTGTAGCTCCTCTGGAAGGTTCACATTCCTCCTTGGTAATGATAGGGGAGTGATTTGGTTTAAGTACCTTACCCGACCGCAATTGAATTTCATTAAGTCCCATGAGAGTAATAAAGTAAGTTTAGAAGGTAGTCGGAGCCTCTATGCCCTGCACTACTTTATTATTCGGGTTAGGGTTAGGTTGCATAGGTAGTTGGGGTCCAACAGGTGGTGTAGGAACATGAGCTTGGAAATGGGGCAATTGAAGTTGTTGTTGTAGAAATTTTGAATAATATGACACTTATTCATAGAGATTATCCCAATTATACACAATTGCGGAATGCATGACATGACCTCCTCTACCATTGATCATCAATTATGCAGAATCAGAAACATTCACATGCGCACATTGAAACATCGATCACACATATAGACACAGTATGTATTGGGGAAAGAATACAGCTGAAAACCCCTCAACTATCTGTATATTATATTGATTGAGAACATGTAACAATATATAGTATAATACTCCTCACAAGTACTCAATACTATCTCCACCTGTTACACACAAACTAGCTCAGATCTGAATCAATCACAGGTTCAAATCTCCTCCGCTGCTTGCCTGCCTCCACTACACAATCCTACATGAGAATAGATGAGAATGGCTGATCCAAACTCGTATTTTCCTTGTGTTGCACTACGCAATCCTCATTGGCAATCTCAATCCACTGATTGTGCAAATCTCATGCACAACTATAGTCCCAACTAACAGCTGTCTTGCCCTCACCCACCTCTAACACTTGTCTCCATTGAACTGTCCATGCACTGAGTTAACTGATGTATTCTTTAGTTGATTTATGAGTTAATAATTAGTGAATTAATTAATAATTAATTCACACCACTCATCACTAGTGTATTTGTTAGTTAGACTAAATACAACTAGTTCAACTAAGTCAAACTGAACACAACTCCATCAACTCCTCAATCAACTCCACCAAACTCAATCACTTGAGTTCTAACTGAAGTCCATCATGCAATAGTTCAACTAACCCATAGGAAAAGCGTATTTCCTTCTGGCAGTTGCATGTGCCACATCGGTAGCTCGAACTGAAGTGCTGCAAGAGGACAAGATAATGTTTATAGTCCAAATATTATTAAGAGCTAATAATATTCGACTGTTCTATTTTTTGACTGACAGTCTAAAAATAGACTCCGCCCATATGTCTAAAAATAGAGGTCCATCTATTTTTACCAACATGACCAAT
>APFE030034965.1:17315-44721 GCA_000404065.3 Pinus taeda | reverse complement strand
GAAAAGATGCACCACTGTCCAAGAACCATACCGATCCCATCACACTTGATACCAAGCATGCGATCAACAAAAAATCCAGCTCAAACTGCGAGGCTAAGGCCTCTCCTATTGCAGATCCAACAACTTGCTTATTTTTCTTCTTCTGCAGACAATTTGTGGCATAATGTCCGTGTTGGTGAGAGTGAAAGAACTTCACCTTGGACATGTCTTGCTTCTTGCCTTTCGCACCAGAATGAGAAGCTTTCTTATTCTTCCCCTTCTTTGCTTTGGCAGCCAAAGCGCAATTTCCTTCATCAGATGCCTTTGATGAAGATCCGTTCATGGTATTTCGCCTGATCTCCTCTTGCACAAGATCTGACCAAAGTCTCTCCCATCCTTGCAATTTCTCTCGATCATTGATAGAGTCCTGATAGGAATGCCAACTCTTTGGAAGACCAAGGAGAGCCAAGCTCACCAAGTCCTCATAATCGATAGTCACCCTCACACTTCCTAGTTCATACCGGCATTGGGTGAACTTTGTGAGATACTTGGGCATACTGTCTCCATTCTCACACTTAATGTTTCTGAGTTTATCCTTGAGCGCCAACTTCCTCTGGTTGCTCTTGCTTTGGCATAAATCTGTCAACGCTTTCCACATCAAGTATGGAGAAGCCTTTCCATGCAGGCTGGATACCATGTGATCCTTCACTCCCTCCAACAGAATCCTTCGACACTTTGCTGTCTTCTTTTGCGAAGCCTCAACTTGAGCAGCATAAGTAGGTTTTGGGACATCAACATCTATGAACTCCTTCAACCCATTGTCATCTAACATCGCCTCCATCCTGTCTTTCCATGCAATATAATTCGAGCTTCCTTCAAGGGCATACTCCAATTGCAATCTGTTGAAACACATTTCAACTTCGACACCAAGAAAGCACTGCTGCAAATTCGAATTCCACCAGCTCAAAACTCAACCACTTCTGATATAAAATTCATGAGAACAAAGTATTTCTCGTACAGAGATCGACTGTATAGGCATTCACCGGATATCTCACCTTCCAAAAGAAGGATGAATCTAGAGGCTACCTGGCTCGATTATAGACTCTCCCTGAAGAAATAAAATGTAATCACTTTCTGAATAATAGATCTGATGATCAACCTCACTCCGATACCATGTAGAAATTTTTCTACAAATCAGCTAGCTCTGATACCATGTAGAAATTTTTAACAATATGACACTTATTCACAGAGATTACCCTGATTATACACTATTTGCGGAATGCATGCATAATACATAACCTCCTCTATGTTGATCATCAATTTGTGGAATTAAAGAAACAATCACATGCACACATTGAAACATCAATCACACATATCAACACAGTATGTACTGGGGAAAGCATACAGTTGAAAACCCCTCAACTATCTGTATATTATGTTGATAGAGAACATGTAACAATACATAGTACAATACTTCTCACAAGTACTCAGTGCTATCTCCACCTATTACACACAAACTAGCTCAGATCTAAATCAAGTCACATGTTCAAATCTCCTCCGCTGTTTGCCTGCTTCCACTGTGCAATACCTATTGAGAATAGATCTGATCCAAGTTCGAATTCCCTTGGCTTGTACTGTTCAATCCTCATTGGCAATCTCAATCAATGATTGTGCAAATCTCATGCACAACTATAGTCACAACTAATAGTAGACTCACCCTTTCACCTACCTCTAACACTTGTCTCCACTGAACTGTCCATGCACTGAGTTAACTGATGTATTCTTTGGTTGATTTATGAGTTAATAATTAATTCACACCACTCATCACTAATGTATTTTTCAGTTAGACTAAATACAACCAGTTCAACTAAGTTAAACTGAACACAACTCCATCAACTCCTCAATCAACTCCACCAAACTCAATCACTTGAGTTCTAACTGAAGTCCATCATGCAATAGCTCAACTAACCGATAGGAAAAGTGTATTTCCTTCTGGCATTTGCATGTGCCACATCCGTAGCTCGAACTGAAGTGCTGCAAGAGGATAAGATAATGCTTATAGTCCTAATATTATTAAGAGCTAATAATATTCGACTGTTCTATTTTTAGACTGGTAGTCTAAAAATAGACTCCTCCCATATGTCTAAAAATAGAGGTCCAGATATTTTTACCAACATGACCAATCATCCATAAATAGCATCCTACAACTCATAGACCATGATCCATATGTCTAAAAATAGACTTTGCGCCAAAAATAGCCTGCGGGCCCACTTAGTGAAGGTGACTTCTTTTCCCTAAGCTCCATCATCTTGTTGCATTTTCAACCCTGGTCCTACTCTAGTGATCACTTTAAATATTATTTCTTTCACCTTCCCCTCTTTTTCTAGGCCTAACCTACCTAGGTCACCTAGGGCATCAATTATATCATAATCTAGAAATCCAAATAACTCGATCTCTGGTCCAGAACTATGTTGGTGTGTCCTCAAGAATCCCTCAAAATTTCATGAGATTCTGACGGTGGGATCTTGATATATCGCAAGCCCTAGCTCGAAAACCAATTCTTTCCCTTAGTTTCCCTTAGACTAGAAACCTCATTGACATCCTTGCATTGTCTTTCATTGAAAATTCATTCCATGATCCCTTTCCCCTCCCTAATTAGTTCAATTATATCATTAGTTTCTAAATCCTATCCTCTTGACCTAACCTCAAGTCCACTTGGTCTCGTGTTGTCCTATTCACTATCAAGGCTAATTCTTCAAAGATCACTTGGAACCTAAGTTTCCTCAAGAATTTGAGGGCGTAGGGATCTCCTCTTTAATACACATACACAAAACCTAACCCTTGAGATTCTCCCCAAGCCCTTCCTAGAGAGCCTTCCATCTTGTCTTCCAAGAAAAATCAAGTCACAATCTTGAGCCTCTCTTGTGAATAGGCTTCTAGGATCACCCTTCATCCTATCTTTGATCTATTCATCTTTGTGATCCTTATTATACTGAGTCTCCTCCCATCGATGAAATTCCTAAAAGAGTACGGAGCTTTGGTTGAGGCAACAGTGAGCTATTGCTCCATTGTTTCCCTTAACCTAGCAATTGTCCCTTTAGGATTCCCTCCTAGGACCCCTGCTAGTTTGAGCGGTAACAAAGCCTTCGCTGATTATTATTATTATTATTGTAATTGTTTTGGAAGTTTCTGGAAGAATATTTTCAAAAGGAAGGATTAAAATTCTTATTTCTTATTGTGAATTCGTCTCTCTTCTTATGCTGCCATGGTTTAACATTTTCACCCCTTTGTTTTTCCTAAAAAGAACATAAAATTTATTTCCTAATCATTTCATCTATTGTCTTTGAATTACCAAAATATATATTTTCTTTATATGATAAAGGTAAGCAAATAATGAATCTTTGTGTGTTAGCTTTTTATTCTTGAATGTAAGGAACATACCTAAGGATATTATTAAATTTGGTAATGAGTTCATCAATTGTCATTTGACCAAGTTTCTTTAGTTGTCATTTGGCATTTGACCTCTCTTTCACTTTTGTTGCAACATGGAATGTGACTACTAAATGACACGGGTGGATTTAGATGTTGAACCCTATTTTGGGATAAATTAATTTTATTTAATGTTTTCAAATACATCATTATTTTTATTTAATATTAAAATAATTATTTAAAGAAAATCTTATTGTTTTGTGACTACGTGATTTAAAAAATGAATATTTATATAATAAAACCCAAATATAGGGAGATCTTAAAATAACTCCTTTAGGCATACCCCATAATTTAAATTTGTTAATTATGGAAACTTTACCATCACTATAAATATATATAATATCCGTCTTAACTATCAATTAATCTTGAGAATAGATTTGTTCGGATTTTATTCCTCTCAATCTAGAGAGAGAGAGAGAGAGAGAGAGCATTGAAGGTATTGCACATCTTCCTTATATTGGGAAGTGAAAGAATCTATGAGTAGAATAATTTGTTTTTACTTTCAATTATTTTATATATCTTTCTATCTCTTTATCTATAGAGTTTATAAAAATTATTCTACTTTAGGTGGATATTGACATGTTTTATTTATGGCCATCATTTAAAAATTTTGTGTTATCAATAATTTTTAAATTCCCTATGTCAACTACATGTTGAACATGAAAGAAATTACACACATCTCTCATATTAGGTTGTATAAAAAAACATTTTTTTTGCAAAAAATGAAAATTCATTAAATTCAATACTAGTTCTTTATGTTAAACAAGCATAATTTATTTTGGGCCAATATTATTTATAATAATAACAACAAATTATATAAAATATGATTTATCTTCTTGAATATTAACACACAATATAAAATATAATTTTTTTTAGCTTATCTTCATGCCATACCATTTGGTCCAAATAAAGATATGTGACTCGGTTTTTCTTTGCACATAGAGATCTTAGAGTCATCAATAGTGTACATCTCTTTCCAATTGTGAAATTTCAAACTCCTTGTTTAAATTTCATTCACTTGAATCATTAAGAACTTTATAATCACAATCCCATAGTCATTTCACACTTTGCAAATAACTTTATTCAAAAAACAATTAAATGAAAATGTTGTTGAGAATGGTTGTTATTGATGTTGAAAGTTGTCCAAATGAAAGAGAAAATTATATAGTCAAATATCATATTTCGAGATCTTTCCAAAAATATATGGCACACCTTCTAGCAATATTGTTTGTGGATTTTTTATGCCCCATTTAGATATCCTATCTTTGAATTCATTTTTACTACATATACCTAGGTCAAATGGGAGCATAATATATATATGTTTGGAAAGTTTAGTCCAATAGCTTTCCAATAATATATGGCATTGGACTCCCTATAAATCCTCATAATTAAGGAGAGAATATTTTTTTAATGTTCATTATACAACCTTCAAAGTCATCCTAGCTAGTGCATAAGTTGGCCTATCGGGTGGGAAATTTGGCCTTGCTTTTAGGGGTCAAACATACTATACATAGGAATTATGTGGAGGAACCTAGGACTCACTTGCTCAAGCCAATTCAAGTCTATCTATGAAAAAGAAGGAGCAGTTCTGAGGTTCATATCTCACGAACTAAGTGCAATGAAGCTAAGTTGGAAGGATTTTTATGGGAAGGGATTTAGGAACATTTTTGGAATGGGTTTTGGAACTCTTTGGGAGGATTTTTGGTCTTTGTTAAAAGATGAGTTTCAGTGTTGTTCTAGATGTTTAGTTTCCTATTGAAGGTGACTTTTAGTCTTGTTGAAAATTGAACTTTAGTCTTGTTCAAGCTAAGTTTCATGCCTATTCTAGGGGAAAAATTTGGTGTTTGAAGGTTGAGTTCAGGCCTAGTTTGATGGCTCAATCTTGGCATTTGGAAGGATGAATTTAGGATTGGTTTGAGGGCCACGTTATAGTGCATTGAAGGTCAATTTCAAGTTTGGTTTGAAGGCTATTTTTTTTAAGGCTGAGTTCAACGTTGTTTTGTGGCCAAAGTTGCAGTCCTTTTATAGACCAAGTTTTGGTCTGATCTTTGAGGTGATCAAGCTTTGTTGGAGAGTTTCTGCAGATGCCAAGTATAGTTGGCTAATGTAATGTTAAGGGAGCTATTAGCTAAAGTAGTTGTGATGTTAAGCTGATGATAGGGTCGAGCCTTTTTGTGGACAGATGTGCAACAAGAAAAAGACTATCATGGCAAACTTTTGTGATAGGTCAGTGGGTCGCATAAGGTGAGTGTTTGGTGGAAAGGTTAATATGATACAAAGGCATACCTTCAAGGTTGTAAAGGCTTATTTGGTTCCGAGTGTGTTGAATATCCCTTATTATAGAAGATATAAATCTATAGTGTTGAATACAAGTTTCTAGGTGGGAAAACCTTCTCTTTAAACATATAATAGGCCTCAATAGTGATAGTTGAAAAATGAATAACAAGAGTTGAGGAAGTTGAAGTGCCATAGGGGTAGACCTCTTTTTGATCAAATTAAAAGAAATTACAAGTCTAAAGAGCCAACATAAAGTGAAGGTGTACAAGTCAAGTGGATGTGATCAATCTTGAAGGCACAAATATGAGAGTTGCATGGTTAGATGACAAATCATTGAGGATTTGAGGACAAAAAATTATTGATGATAGATCCAAGGAACAACTTGAATATGTAGGTTGGTGCCTACAATTTTTTGTGTTAGTGCTCAGCTGGGGGAGATTGGTATCCCTTGTAGGTTAGTACCTACATGTGCTAAGTTGGTACTCAAGTAGAGGAATGAAATATCTTGTAGTGGTTCTTACGAATGTTGTGAGTTTGTGCTTACTTTGTACAAGGAAGTTTACAAAACATTTACAAAGACAATTGTATGTGTTTCTTATGTAAATATTTGTGTTTCATCATTTATGTCCAACAAATGTTTTAAAATATAAAAATAGTTTAAAATAATGAAATATTGATTCACCACCATCATAGTATTTCAAACAATTGATATTTAAGCAAGGTTCCTTTAGACACAACATAACAACTAGAAGGAGGGCCTCATAAACATAGATGGAAAAGTCAATAAGGCGTGACTCCAAACCCCTGAAAGAAGTCTCCTTCATAGCCATGAATATAAAAAAAATAAAAAAGATGAAGACAATCAAAAGAATCAATCAAATTTAGAAGAATTTTACACCACTGATTTTGAAACAAAAACTTTGGCTGCTCAAGAATAAATACTCAAGCTTAGAAACAAAACACAAGTCTTAAAGAGTTTTGCAAATACTTGAAGAGAAGAGTCATAACATTAATGAAACAAAGGTTTTCCTCTTGATATGTCAGGCAAAGGAAGCAATAAAGAGAGACGAAATGTCATCAAGTTAACTAAAGGAAAAGGTTGAGGATTATGAGAAGTTAGAAGGAGAAGTTGATCAAAAACTGAAAGAGAAAGAGACAAAACTTGAAGAAATAATCTCCTTGAAAATTCAGCTAGAAAATGGTAAGAGAAAAATAGAAGTGATGAAAGGATAACTGAAGGAAAAAGAAGAAAATTGCGAGAAGCTTGAAGTAGAAATTGTGTCATCAAGGAATGAACTAGATAAGCTCAACAAGAACTTGAAAATTTTCCAAATTTTAGGTGATATTCTTACGAGTCAAAGATCAACATATGACAAAACAAGTCTTGACTATGTGGGTGGGATTTCATACAAACAAGATGCAAGATTTAAGTCACCGAAAAATAAAATTGAGGAAAAGCTTAAAAGACATGCTAATATTATTCAAAGCCCTAACCATAGTGGATGTAGGAGAAAAAACCAGGATGAGCTTGGAAGAGCTACTACACCTAGAAGTTATACAAGTAGGAGTGAAAAAAGAGACAAGGATCAACTAAGAATTGAATCTTCTCCAAAGCAGAGGAAATTTAGAAGAGTTATTTCATGAAGACAATGCTTCTCAACCAAATATCAAACTATATTTCTTTGTCATTTCTTTTCATGAACAAACTTTAGACATCAAGAAAGGAATTGTAAAGCCTATGAAAAGGATGATTATAGAGGCCATTATCAAAACTCTAGAAGCAAAATTGCAAGAAATAAAATTAGAGGACCCAATGGCTATAATAGAAAAATTCATAATACTTCCACCCCTTTATTCAACTACAATACATCATGCTACAAATACCAAAATTATGACCATATAGTATGTGACTACAAAATCATCATGAGATGGTTTTGTAAAAAAATAAAGGAATAATATATCCCAAGATGGATTTGTATTCTCAAGTCATAGGAATTTTTGAATGGAAACTTATAGTTGATGCACTAGATCAATGCAATGCATAGAAGATAGCTCATGCTTCCTTGAAAGAATCAGGGTCCACCTCGTCAATGTACCCAAGGAGTGGATTTTTTTGTTGTGCATAGGATGATTAAAGAGTAGGAGAGAGCCCAAATATTGCTCAAAAAAGGAGAATAAGAGAGGCGATATCTAGCTAGAGAAGAAGAGGAGAGTCATGTAACACCCTCCTTCCACGTCTACCCAAGTAACCGGCCAACCAGGGTAAACATGTGACGAGAAGTCACTATGATATGATTCGACCTCCTAAGTCACCTTAAGGAAGTGGAATCGATGGAGACACACCATACAGACCTTCCACGTCAGCAACAAGACTCCCAAGAACCATCCCAACTTCTCAGGTAACCATCTCCTGGGTCCCACTGAAATTTTAGACCATTTAACTCCTAGATGCTCCCTTGATATGGGCATGCATGCGTCTAGGAGATCTGGACTCTCCCACAACATGGGTATGCCAACATCCAGGGACTTTTCTGCACAGTGTTGTGCCTATGTCTCAAGGATTTGAGCTACTTTTTTAGGTCCAAAGCCCATGTCATTGTCTAGGACTAAATGACACCTTCAGAATCGAAATATAACAATAGAATAATGATACAAATGAAATCACTTGAATAAGGGATTGGCTAGACTCGTACTAGACATGATAGACATTTCGTCAAACATGTCACAAATATGTAATCTAGAGGTGTAAAAAACATATATGAGCATAGGGGTCTCATACTTATTTGAGAATCGGTAAGAATCAATGTTCCCTTATATCATTAGTTGCATTATCATCTATTAGGTCATAGATACATTATTCATTCATTTACAAATAAAAAATGAGGAGAGTCATACATCATCACTATCATAAAACATGCTTATAACCAGCATAATAACAAGAAAATTATCAAGGATACATCAACCACATAATCCACATATACACCAGTACATTTACACATAAGATATCAAGGAAAGAACCTCTTATTAATGAATGAAAAAGCCAACCTGGGATGGGAGTACCATGTTCCACCTGATCATAGAATGGCTGAGTCAATTCTCTCTTCAGCCATTCACCCCCATGCCATATTCCAAGCATGAATGTGGGGCTCAAACCAAAGGAACTAACCTGGGAATTCCAAGGTTAAACCACCTCACCTTCATCAATAGAAACCAGACTTTACCGTAATCCATCCCGGATCACTAAGCCAACATAATAAACATGTAATAATAGGCTTTACCATGATCTCCACCAGATCACTAGGCCAAAACAAGCATGGATACCATTGGATTCTCCATCTACACTATGATGAATTTTCCTATCTCCTAGTCTCTTAGGCTTTACCGCAACCCACAGTTTGATCTAGGGATCACTAGGCCCTAAAATGAGACTCCACCCTCTAGTCTTTACCGTATATCCTGTCATTCACGGGCAAGGATTCCTAGGCACACAGTACCTTGATTTACCTCAACCCACAGTCTAGTTTACGGGTCACTGGGCCAGTGGCTTTACCGCAATCCATACTCTTGTTCAGGGATCACTAGGCCATGTGTTATTTCTTTTGAAGATCCACCTCACTTAGCTTTGAATCCATTAGGTAATCCATATCAGCCAAAACATGAGAAACCCATCACACGATGGCAAGGCTAGGCTGAAAACATTGTCACACCTCGCAAAACCCATTCCATAACAAAAAATAACCACACATAATACCATGCATGAAAATCAATACCTGCAAAGAATCATGTTGTAACTACTTTATCCTACTCTTCCTTGCTTTCTCCTTCCTTACTCTTGTCTTATTTTCCTTTCTTGATCCAATTCCAAAGTGCTCTAAGAAAATTCTAAGTGTCCAGGAGTGAGAGAGAGAGAGAGAATAATGAGAGAGCTCCAAAACTAAACTAACATTCCTCCTCACATGCAACCTGTGACCTTTCACCTTCTTTTTCTCCTAATTTCCATTATTTTCATAAATAAATGTGCCAAAATTCCATTTTTCCTTTCCAAAGCCTTAGCCATTTCCTTTGCCAATTTCCTTAGCTAAAATAAACCAAATGAACACCCACACTAGGATGTTTTTCACAAAATTCAGCTTGGAATAAGTGTCCCATCAACTGTGGTTATTATTTTTCCTTTATTAACTTTTATTCCATGGAATTTACACTAGGGATGTTACAGAACCCTCCCCCTTGGGGGACACCATCCTCGGTGTCAACCACACCTATACCTCAACAACCCATTAAAAAGAAAACACACTGCACATGGAGCTTTATAACATAACTTGATGCAATATTTACAATGATCACCCTACTGAAAAGAAAACCAACACGACGACATAACAACATGACAACTATAATGAAATGACACCCATACCACTTATTGGAGCTTTTTAACATAGTTCATGGCTGTATTTACATTCATGTACATATGTACATATATCAAAACATGTACCAAAAACATATACCAAACATCACACAAAAACTGCTTTGCCTCAACAGACAAACAATGAAGGAAACATAGGCCATATCTGATTTTCCATCTCCCATATAGCTTCATTTGGCACAAAGTGCTTCCATTGCACTTTAACCTTCTTGATTGCTCTATTTTGAAGCATGAGCACCTTTCTCTGCAATATACACCAAGGCTCTGGCGTTGAGAAATGGCAACAAGAAATTCCAGTTTAATCTGTCCTTGAATTAGACTGATAATTAAAGTCAAATTCTATTCTCATAGAAATTTGCAAATAGTTAATTAAGTTTAATTAACTTAATTAGATTATGAATTTCAATTTGGAAGTCTTTTTGAAGTCATGTATATGTTCTCCCTAAATTTTAGGGGTCCAATATGAGTTTAAATTGAGTTGTAAATTAGATCACTCCATTTTTTTAGTTAAGTTTAGTTAAATTAGTTCTAAACTATTTGTGGAACTAACAGAGAGTTAAAAATCAGTTGGTGCACTAGTGCATCCACAAGTGTCACTCTAGTTGACTAAAGATTCCCTCATCAGAAACTCATATATGTCGATTCTGAGAAAGACTCAGTGAGACTAGAGTGTAGGGATAGTGTACTATCAGTTGTGTGATTTATTGAGTTGTAAATATCATGCATGCAATCAGAGAAGGACCTATGTTTGGATTGCACAGTTTTGGAAGCATGAATTCCCTTTAAGTATGGGCTATTCATCTTGGGAATTATGCAAGAGCTTAGGGGCTTGGAGAGCCACAGAATTGGCTAAGTGTTGGCCAAGAGCTAGCTTATGAGCAGAGAGAGTTGAGCATACTTGTGCAGAATTTTTCTTGTGAGAATAAGATTTGTATCTTCACTTTTTCTTGTGAGAATAAGATTTGTATCTTCACTCATATTTCTGATATATGCAATACATATGGCAGGGTTTTGAGCAGTGCATTTCCCTAGATACATATTGTCTTATGTGCCATTGATTTATCTTCTTCTTGTTCATATTTCTTTTATTGATCTATTGGCTTCCACTGGTTGAAAGTAGATGTAGATTCTTATCCTGTGCTTTAGTAAATTGCATGATCTCGTGAATCTATAGGAAATTCTACATTTGACTGGAATTCTCCATCTTGCTCCACTTGAAATACATACCAATCAATCACATGAATTTCAATGTCAGAGGAAATGCAAGTCGATAGGCTATTGGTTGGATCTTCTCAATAATACTGAAATTTCTAGAAAACGGGGGTGCTTGCTTGGCACATGATCCAATCCTCAAAGATCTCTTATTTAGTTTGATGCGCAAGTACACTTGTTCCCCAACCTGTAACTCCTTGAACAACCTATTATGATCTACATACCTCTTTTGCCTATCCTATGCTACTTTCAAATTCTTCTTGATTACCTGAATTTCCTATTCCATTTTCATGAGCATGTCTAGTCCAATCAACACCCTATTAACTGGGTCACTTCAACTGATGGGAGTATTGCAACTCCACCCATAGAATTCCTGAAACAAACTCATCTTCAAAGATTCCTGGCCCATTGTTTTAAGTGAACTATACTAGTGGAATATACTCTTCCCACTTTCATTGTTGATGCATCACATACATCCTCAACATGTCCTCCAATATCTTGTTGACTATCTCAGTCTGTCCATCTATCTGCAGATGATAAGTTGTACTCAAGGCCCACTCTCTGCCCAAACTTGTAAACAACTCCTTCCAAAACTTGGAAGTGAACTTTGCATCCCTGTCTGGCACTACCTTCTTTGGAAATCCATGCAATACGACCACATCTTTGATGAATACCTATGCTACATCACTAGCTAAGAATGCAGACTTCACTGGAATGAAGTGCATAACCTTTTTCGACTTGTCCACAACAACCATGATGGAATCGTGTTGTCTCACTATCCTCGACAAAACTATGATAAAATCCATGGAAATGACCTCCCATTTTCACTCTGGAATCATAATCAGCTGTAGTATTCCATCTGGATGCTTACACTTTGTCTTCACTCACTGACAATCAAACACTTAGCCACAAACTATATTACATCATTCTTCAAATTCGTTCAATAGTAAAACTTCTTCATTGCGGTCAATGTCATATGATAACTTGGATGTCATGAATATGGTTTTGCATGAAACTCCCTCAAGATCACCTTCTTAACCTCACTATTGTCTGGCACATATATCTTGTCTCTAAACCTGACTAATCAATCTGCTGTGAGACGATAGTCCACATCCTGTGCACATACACTTGTACCTATATCATTACCTATACCTGTACCTGTACTACTTCCTGTACCTATAATTTGTTGCAACCTATACACAATCTCCATATACTTGACATCCTACTAACTTGCTTGCAAGATCCTACCCTATATATTTGTCCCAGAGGAACTCATCACTGCTATATGATTTACTTGTATCTGCTTGCTAAGAGCATCTGCAACCCTGCTGTCCTTTCCTTTGATGTATCTGATCTCAAAATAAAACTCACTGATCGTGGCCAACCATCTAGCTTGTCTGGAATTTATATTCATCTAGTCAAATAAGTATCTCAACCCACTATGGTCACTCATCACTACAAACCTCCTACCAAGAAGATAGTGCCTCCACATCTTCAATGCATGTATGATCGTTATTAGATAAAGATCATGCATCAAATAGTTCTACTCATGTTCATTCAATTTCTGTGACTCATAGCACACTACCTATCCTTCTTGCATAAGGACTCCACCAAGTCCTCTCTTGCAAGAATTTGTACACACTACAAATTCTTTGTTCAGATCTGCGATCTTTAGCACTAGTGCATGTTTCAACAACTGTTGAAAATAGCAGCAAGAAATGCTAAAAATAACATTGCTATAAATAGCATTTCAGGTATTAATGTTGAAAATATCCACAAGGAATGATTAAATAGAAATGCTAAAAATATCATTTCAGGATATATTCCAGTTTTAATTAGTCCCTGATTTAAAATTGAAAATTAAAATTCGAATTTGGTCTCAACAACTATTTGAAAAATAATTAATTAATTCATCTTGAGTTAATTAGTTGGAGAAAATCAAACATGAAGTCTATGTGAAGACATGCAACAATTATCCCTTTGATTGAGGAAGTTATCCCTTAATTAAGGAGATAAGGATGAGTTGTAATTTAGTTAAGCTCAGTTAACTGAGTTAAGTCCAGTTAAATTAGTTCCAAACAATTGGAGGAACTAATTGTGAGTTCAGTCAGTTAATGCATGCATGCATGAAACTAGTGTTCTTCAGATAACTGAATATTCTCTCATAAATAACTCATGCATGTCAGTTCAGAGAAAGACCCAGTTGAGATTAAAGGAAGGGACAATGTACTATCAGTTGGAGGAATTTTCCTATAAAGGAAACTCATCCATGTAGATAGAATTAACTCCTTCAGGATTGCACAGTTATTTCAGAGGTTAGTGTTGTGTGTGAGGTGAGAATCACACAAGTTGCAGTTGGAGGACCCAGGAGAAATTGTGCAAGGAAATAGGAGGCTTGGAGGACAGAAGGAAGGCATATGTGTTTTCTATTCTATCTATGAGCAACAGTGAGGGATTGTACTAAGAGCTGGATAGTTTGTGATCTAAAGCTTTGTGCAATCCTGAGATATTTCCACCTTGTATGATAATACAGATAGCAGGGTTTTTAGCTGAGGCTTTCCCCAGAGTATTCTTCTATGTTCATGTGTGATAGATTTCTTCTTCATCTGTTATATGAGTTCTATTTGATCTTGCTCAAAATCGATTAAGCTTCTGCAAGTTTGTTTGTAGAAGTAGATCAAGTATTTTGCTTTAGTTACATTGCATTATCAAGTGATCTACAGTGAGAATTTCTACATGGTATCGGAGCAACAATGATCAAAGAAGAGAACAATATACAAAGAAGGGAGAAGTTCAAAGTTTTGAAGTTCTTGATTGTAGGTACAAAATCGATTTCTTATCACATCTCAAAGTTCACCAATGCCGTTCAATGGCTTGAGACACAAGTATGCCCTGGATGGAAGCTCGAATTACATAGCATGGAAGGATCGTATGGAAGTAGTATTAGAGGACAACGACTTGAAGGACTTCATTGATCAAGAAGTCCCCAAGGCAACAACAACTAATGCCCAAGAATTAGCGGAATGGAAGAAATGTGTGGCGAGAGCGAGGAGGATTCTTTTGTAGGCAGTTCGAGACCATATTATGTCGAGTCTTCATGGGAAGAAGACTCTGTTTTCAATGTGGAAGACATCGAAGGATCTATATCAAAACAGTAGCGACCAGAGGAAGCTGGCGTGAAGGACAAGCTTTGGAAAATCAAGTGTGAAAAGGGTGACACGATCTCTACATATCTGAACAAGCTCACCACCGGCAGAGACAAGCTTGGAAGTGTAGGAATCACAACAACCAATGATGACATGATGAGTCTTGCTCTCCTCGCTCTTCCTAAGAGCTAGCATAGCTACCAGGATTCAGTGAATGGAACAGAGAAACTGCCAAATTGGGAACGACTGTGGTTGGATCTGATGTAGGAGGAGATAAGGAGGAGCATTAGAGATAGTTCTTCATCCAAGGAGGATGAAGAAAATATAGCCTTAGCCAGTAAGGCAAGGAAAGGGAAGGAGAAGGATTCTCATTCCAAATTGAGTTCTTCCCATGGTGGGATGAAGATTGACAAATCTAAAGGGAGATGCTTTAATTGTCATGAGGTGGGCCATTATGCAACTAATTGTCCTTTGAAGAAATCCAAGAAGGGGTCCTCGGAAGGATTTGAAGGTGAGGCATTGGCCTCTTAGTTCAAATTAGATTTTACCCTCATCGCATGCATGGTTTCATTGATGATGGGTTGTGGTTGGTTTCTTGACAATGGAGCCTCATTCCACATGACCGACGATAAAAGTTTGTTCAGTACCTTGGAGGAGAAATACCTCCAGATGTGCATAGAGATGGGGGATGATGGAAAGTACTGTGTTTCAAGTGAAGGTACGGTTGTGTTTCAGAGGAAGCATGGAGCTCCTATCACCTTGACTGATGTGCAGTATGTGCTAGGACTGAAGAAGAACTTGGTATCGATCGTGATGTTGGAAGACAAAGGCTACAATGTTGTCTTCAGTAAGGGAAAGTTTTTCCTTAGACACATCACCAAGAGACAGGTGAAGAAGATTGGTTCACGAGTCAAGAAATTGTATGCTCTTGAGGTTCAAGATGCATGCAAGGCCTTGAGGAGCAAGGCAAATGTTGAAGACTTGGTGGTTGAGAGGGAGAGTACATTACCTCTCAACATGCAGCACTAGAAGAAGTCTCAGACAATTGTGGAGGAGCCACAATTGGTGAAGCAACTTCAGGGGGTTGTGGAGCAGCCACAACTGGAGAAGCCAAGAGGAGACTGAGTGGAGGCATCCACTCATGCAAGGACCTCCAATAGGGGAAATTTTGAACCAAGTGGGTAAAGGGATCACGTGCAGCCATACCTCCAGGTGTGAGGTGGGGTGATGTGAAGTGATAGTCCCATGAAGGCTAAAATAGGGGCATGGTCTTTGAGGTACAAAGCCTCTTTTATTATACCTTGCTACGGGAGCCCCGACGAGGAGTAGTAGGACTGGCTGAGTGGGTAGAAACAGATGTAGATTGAACAACAGAGGGAGCTTCAACATTAGAGGGTGTTTCTAGCCCAACAGGGAGGTCAATTGGGAGATCAGTTACTTACTTCTCATTAATTGAGTTACAGTGCAACAGTGGGCAACACGATGCAACATGATGAGAGGAGGTACAGTGTAGATGTAGTGCTGGGAGATAGGTCTAGCAGTAGCACAGATGTAGCAAGAGGAATCAGTGTGATTGATGCAGTCAGAGATCAAAGTGGCAGAGGCTAGAGCAGTCAAATACTGAAGTGCACAAAGGTGCAGAGTTTTCAGTCGACAAAGGCAATAGCAGTCAGAGACTTTGATGACAGAGTTATCATTCTAATTCAGGTTGGATATTTTTTGTGTTTCTAGAGTTGTTGGAGCAACAACACTTCAGAGAATTGTTGCATTCAGAACATTCCAAAGGTTCAGGATTGAGTTCAAGTTGAATGCCTTTCTTGCTGAGAGGGAGTGTTGAAAATAGCAACAAGAAATGCTAAAAATAGCATTTTAGGTACCAGTGTTGATAATAGCAACAAGGAATGATAAAATAGAAATGCTAAAAATATCATTTCTATAAACAGCATTTCAGGATATATTCGAATTTTAATTAGTCCCTGAATTAAAATTCGAATTTTGTCTGAGCAGTTATTTGAAAAATAATTAATTAATTAGTTGGAGAAAATCAAACATGAAGTCTATGTGAAGGCATGCAACAGTTATCCCTTTGCTTGAGGAAGTTATCCCTTAATTAAGGAGATAAGGATGATTTGTATTTGAGTTGTAATTAGTTAGCTCAGTTAACTGAGTTAAGTCTAGTTAAATTAGTTCCAAACAATTGGAGGAACTAATTGTGAGTTCAATCAGTTAATGCATGCATGCATGCATGCAACTAGTGTCCTCCAGATAACTGAATATTCTCTCATAAATACCTCATGCATGTCAGTTCAGAGAAAGACCTAGTTGAGATTAAAGGAAGGGACCGTACTATCAGTTGGAGTAATTTTCCTATATAGGAAACTCATCTATGCAGAAGGAATTAACTCCTTCAGGATTGCACAGTGATTTCAGAGGTCAATGTTGTGTGTGAGGTGAGAATCACACAGGTTGTAGCAGGGGGACCCAGGAGAAACTAAACAAGGAAATAGGAGGCTTGGAGGATAGAAGGAAGGCATATGTGTTGTCTATTCTATCTATGAGCAATAGTGAGGGATTGTACTAAGAGCTGGCCAGCTCGAGAGCTAAAGCTTTGTGCAATCCCTAGATATTTCCACCTTGTATGATAATACAGATAGTGGGGCTTTTACCTGAGTCTTTCCCCAGAGTATTCTTCTGTGCTCATGTGTGATTTATTTCTTCTTCATCTGTTATATGTGTTTTATTTGATCTTGCTCAAAATTGGTTAAGCTTCTGCAAGTTTGTTTGTAGAAGTAGATCAAGTATTTTTCTTTAGTTACATTGCATTATCAGGTGATCTACAGTGAGAATTTCTACAACAACTACTAAAGTTTCTAAAAACTGACCCCACATTCCTTTTTCCATTCAAACTTCCTACCTTTCCTCTGCAATGATGTAATAGGATAATAAATTTATGAGAAATTCTTGATGAAACTCCTATAGTAACCTGCCAATCCTATGAATGATCTCACCTCATCTACATTCGTAGGAGTTGCCCAATCCATGATAGCTCTTATCTTCTCTGAATCCATTGCTATGCCCTCCTTGGAGACAACATGTCCCATGTAATGTACCTCAGTCTAAAAGAAACTGCACTTGATGAGCTTAGCATACAACTGATGCTCTCTCAACAACCTCAACACTGCCGATAAATTCTCAACATGCTCTTGCTCATTTTTACAATATACCAATATTTCATCAATGAACACAATAGAAAAATTATCCAAATATGGATGCAACACACTATTCATCAAGCATGTAAAGGCAGTTGGAGCATTAGTCAAACCAAATGGTACTACAACAAACTCATAATGCCCATAACTGGTCCGGAAAGTTGTCTTGTAAATGTCCTCCTCTTTGATGCATGTGTGTTGGTATCATGATGTGAAATAAATCTTTGAGAACATTGCTTCTCCCTTCAGCTTATCAAACAAGTCATCAATCTTCAACAACAAAGACTTGTTTTTTATAGTCACTTTGTTCAACAACCTATGTTCAATGCAGAATTTGAGAGTACCATCCTTATTCTTCACAAATAATACTAGTGTGCTCCAAGGAGATACACTTGGCCTAATGTATCCCTTTTCAATCATCTATTTCAGCTATGATTTTAAGTCTACTAACTCAGGTGTGCTCATCATGTAAGGTTCTTTTGATGTTGGAGCTACCCTTGGCACTGACTTAATAGAAAATTATACTTCCCTGTGAGGTGGAAAATATGAAATCTATGAGGGAAACATATCCTGAAATTGTTGTAGAACTAGGTACCTATTCAAAACATCTCATCCTCAAATTCCTTACCTTTGTCGCTAGAAATATGCATTGAAAATAACACACGCCATTTTTTGTGACCGCGCTTTTCCTACATAGTTGTCACCATCCTAACTGATGTGGCTTTCTTCTTTCCCTGTAAGACTCGTGGTTCTCTATTGTCATCCAAGCACTTGATGGATTTGTTATAACAATCCACCTTCGTACTATGAAGGTACAACCAATCCATGCCCAACAACATATTATATGATCGCAATGGTAATATATTCAAACTTGCTACGGTAGGCATACCATTCAAATCAAATGCACAAGCTCTTACTCAATGATGAACTCTCTTCTTTGTACCTGTAGCCAACTACACTAACCAAGATTATTCATGCACTTGTTTATTCAAACCACACTTATCAACCGATTCAGGACTAACATAACTATAATTAGATCCAGGGTCAATCAAAATAGAAACAACTTGATCACAAAGGTTACCATCCATCTCAATAATATATGCTTAATGGTCTTCCTGTCTGTTATCTAGTGATGCATAGATCCTAGGAATACATTGTCCAACATCCCCAACAGCCCACGCCTCTTGTGCACTATAGATCTAAGGCTTACCACCCTGGTTTTGTGGACAATATCTCCTATGGTGTTCCTTACTGCATGTTCAACACTCCAACCATCCAGTACAATCACCTTTGTGTTGTTGTCGTGACCCATGTCCCTATCTAGTTGCATTGAACTTCTTTTTTGGTGCCACATTTTCTTTTTCTTCTATATTTTGAAGCCTTGTTATTTTTGCCTTCCATTTACCCTTACCTTTATCCTTATCCTTCCCTTTCCATCCTTGCTGAGATTCATTCTTACAGTTTGACTCTTCATAGAAATGATTCAATTTCCAAATAACTTCCTCAATTGACCGAGGCTCATCATACTGAATCCGATCTCTAAATGCTAATGGAAAACCACTAAAACAATTGATGAACTTTAGCATTCTCATCTTTAGGATATGGTATATACCTCAATAGATCGAAGAACTTAGTCATGTAATCTTCATTTGTCATCGAACCCATCATTATCTCATAGAATTGATTGGCCTTACTGTTGTAGTACCTTTATAATAAGTATTTCTTCCTGAAAATCCTCTTGAACTCATGCCAACTCAATTCATCCATCCTGATATCGCTGACCCGCTTCACATCTTTCCACCAGATATTTTATTTACCTTTTAGGTTGAAGATAGAAATTATGGCCTTCATGTTTTCTATGTACTCATGCAACTCAAAGAACTTATTCATCCCAAGTAGCCATGCCTCTGCATCTTCTGACTTCTTCACATCTCCATCAAACATAGGTGTCTTTTATTTCTTAAATTCATCTGGAAAGTATCCCCTATCACTCCTCCTATAAGGATGATAATGATGATGATCATGATTCCAGTTAGAACCAGAACTAGAATAATACTTGTGTCCATCACCTCTCCTATTTGGAGTATCCAACAATCTTCCATCTCTAACTATTTCATGTCTATCTGAATTGAGACCACCATGAGATCTACTTCCATATGCCCCATTAGTTATGTTCTCCTGTCCATGGCTGATCCGAAGTGGTCCTTGTCATTGCAATTCTGACAAACTTTGAAGAAGTATTGCATTAACCTTTGCTTGTTTCTCTTGTTCCTGCGTGATCTTGTCATTGTTCACCTTACAACTCCTTATTTATTCCTTCAAGATTCTCAATGTGTCTGTTAAGTCAGAAGAGTTCCCAAGAACATGCTACCCATCTGATTCATAGGGAGAGTCTTTGTAGTCTACCATTTTGCTTGTCATCTTTGATATTCTTCCTGCAAGGTATATCATGTCAGCTAAACCAAACCACAATAAACCAACATACCTTAGCATAACTTGGGGAGGATATCTCATCTGCAAGATCAACCAAATCAACGTAATACATGTACAAACATAATCATGACAACATATATACATAGAATACATAAGCATATAAGCATATAAGTATCAATATAGCTAGAGTCCAGTCATCAATGCATGACCATATTAAATACACATAAAATGACCTCATGCGTGAAAAAAACAACCATACCAATGTACACTAATATTACAAAAGCATAAACAACATGTAATCAATCATACACTTGTGATGACACACTTCACAAAAGCAACATCATATTTCACATGGAAGCATCACTATAACCATGAAAAACACCATGTATATGAAACAAGCAAATGGACCATAAGAATAATTAACACACATGCAACCGACATGAATGCATGACCAACACACGCCACCCATCCAGTCTCATGGGTAAACCATGCTCTGATACCACTTTGTAACACCCTCCTCCCAAGTCCACCCAAGTAACCAACCAACTAGGTTAAACATGTGACGAGAAGTTACTATGATATGATTTGACCTCCTAAGTCACCTTAAGGAAGTGGTACTGACAGAAACACACCATATAGAGCTTCCACATCAACAACATAAATCCTAGGAACCATCCGAACCTCTTAGGTAACTAGCCCATGGGTCCCACTAAGACTTTATACCATTTAACTCTTGGACGCTCCATTGATATGGGCATGCATGTGTCTAGGAGGCTCTGTATGCTAGAGTCCAGGGACTTTTCTACCCATTCTTGTCCTTATGTCCCCGAGATTTGAGCCACTTTTTTAGGCCCAGAGTGCAGGTCACTGCCCATAACTAAATGAAACCTTTAGAATGGAAAATAACAATGGAATAATGATACAAATGAAATCACTTGAACAATGGCTTGACTAAACCCCTACTAGCCATGACAAACATTTCGTTAAACATGTCACAAATCTGTAATATACAAGTGTAAACAACATATATGAGCATAGAGGTATCATACTTATTTGAGAATCGGTAGAATCATTATTCCCTTATATCATTAGCTACATTATCATCTATTAGGTCATAGATACATTATTCATTCATTTACAAATCAAAACATGAGGAGAGCCATGCATCATCATTGTCATAAAATATTCGTATAATCGGCATAATAACAACATAAATATCAAGGATACATCATCCATAGAATCCACATACACACTAATACATTTACACATAAGATATCAAGGAAATAATCTCTTATTAATGAATGCAAAATCCAACTTGGCATGGGACTACCACGTTCCACCCAACCATAGAATGGTTGAGCTAATTCCTCTTCAGCCATTAACCTTCGTGCCATATTTGAAGCATGAATGTGGGACTCAAATGAAAAGAACCAACCAGGGAATCTCGAGGCTAAACCACCTCACCCTCATCAATAGAAACCAAGGTTTACCATAATCCATCTTGGATCAGTAGGCCAACACGATAAACATGTAATAATAGGCTTTCCCATGGTCTCCACCAGATCACTAGGCCAAAGAAAGCATGGATGCCACCGAATTCTCCACCTACATCATGATGAATTTTCTCGTCTCGCAGTCTCTTTGGCTTTACCACAATCCACAGTCCGATCCAGGGATCACTAGGCCCTAAACCAAGAATCCACCCTATAGGCTTTACCATATATCCTATCATTCGCCAACAAGGATTCCTAGGCCTGATCAAGGGAAACCACCTCTAGGCTTTACCATATATCTCATCATTCACCAGAAATGATTCCTAGGCCCACCGACGCACACAATACCTAGCTTTACCATAACCCACAGTCTAGCTTAGGGGTCACAAGGTCAGTGGCTTTACCACAGTGCATAGTCTAGTTTAGGGATCACTAGGTCATGTGTTATTTCTTTTAGAGATCCACCTCACTCAGCTTCGAATACATTTGGAAATCCAGCTCAACCAAAGCATGGGAACCCCATCAAACCATGACTATTCGGAAATGGAAAGTCTAGGCTGAGAACAATTTCACACCTTGCAAAACCCATGCCATAACATCAAAGAAGCACATGAAATAACATGAATGCAAAATATAGCAAGGAAAACACACATGAAAATTGATACTAGCAGAGAATATTGTTGTAACTGCTTGATCTTGCTCTTCCTTGCTTTGCCCGTCCTTCCTTTTGCCTTCTTTTCCTTTCTTGATCCAATGCCAAAATGCTCCAAGAAAACTCTAAGTGTCCAACAGTGTGCGTGTGTGAGATAGAGAAAGAGAGAATAATGAGAGAGCTCCAAAATTGAACTGAAAAAATGTTACAAACTGATCCTCAGAAGCCTTTTTAGCAATTAGGCCTCTATTTTCTTCATTTTCCATTATTTTCTTTCATTTTCCTCTTCACATGCAATCTGTGACCTTTCACCTTCTTATTCTCCTAATTTCCAATATTTTCATAAATAAATGTGCCAAAATGCCATTTTTCCCTTCCAAAGCCTTAGTCATTGCCTCTACCAATTTTCTTTGCCATAATAAACCAAATCAACACCCATACTAGGATGTTTTGCCCAAAATGCATCTTGGAACAAGTGCCCCATCAACCATGGTTATTATTTTTCCTTTATTAACTTTTATTACATGGAATTTTCACCAAGGTTATTACAAGTCAATGGAGACTTATGGATTTGATCCCTCTCTAAACACAGGGGAAGAATTGTACAAGTATTAACAATCTTAAAGGGTGCTAATGATCATGAAATTCAAGGAATTATCTAAGAGAATCCAAAGGATGAGGACTTCAAGGAGGTGTTTCAGTAGTTGAAAATCTAGATTCAAGTGCATGATGGTGACAACATGCGTGACTATCATATCCACAATGGTTATTCCATATGTTAGATAAGTTATGTGTTCCTAAAATTGAGCAACTAAAACTAATCAAAGAGGCTTACACCTGTAAGGCTGTAACACATTTTGATGTAGGAAAGACTGTGGCCAACTTGCAGAGGTATACATATTGGCCCAAGATGTAAAAAATAATTAGCTAGGTTCATAAGAGGATGCATTATTGATCATACCAATGAGCTTAGTAACAAGAAATAGGGTCTATATAATCCCTTACTTGTATCCACTTGTCCTTGGCAAAGCATTTTTCATGGACTCTATGGGAGATTTAACAACGACTAGGAAGGGACATGACTACCTGTTAATGGTAGTTGACAAATTGAACAATATGTGTGTTCTAATTCCTTATAAAAAGACCATAAGTGAGAAAGAAACAATAAAATTTTTCTTTGGGCTGGTCTAGGTGCATTTGTATTACCAAGGAGCATTGTTTCAAATAGGGACACAAGTTTTCTTATTTTATCTTGGACTACATTGTGGGAGAAGATGGACACAAAGTTCTAGTGGTCTACAACATTCCATCCATAGAAAAATGGGAAAATACAATTAGTCAATAGGAATTTGGTGTAGCTTTTGATGGGTTACAATTATAAGCATCCAAACATATGGGATGAAAATTCAATATATATGCATCACTCTTATAACAAACCAATCCACACTTCTATTGTTAAGTTCCCATTTGAAACTTGTTTTGGACAATTTCCAAATTCACCTTTGGATATTGCATATGGGAAGCAAGGAGGAGTGAGGGAGGATATTACAAGAGTTTCCTTAAGGGTCAAAATATTTGTTGAGAAGATATGGAAAATCCATATAATGCTAGAGGAGACATTGCATAATTCATAGAAAAAATACAAGACCAAATAATATGTTCAACACATAACAAATAATTAATTCAAGATGGGAGACATGATATGGTTACAATTGAACAAGAAGAAGCTATAGAGTCCCGACAATAAAATCAAGGCTCTACGATATGGTCCATTTGAGATACTAGAAAAGGTTGGAGATAATTCATATAGATTTATTTGACCCCCATACATGTGCATTTACTCAATGATAGTTGTAGAGAAGTTGTAAAATCTATGAGCCTTTTATGCTAGATTAGGAAGGGGAAAAGCTCCTACCTTCTAGAAAGGATTTAAAACTAGATGCTCTAAAAATGTTGACACATGAAAAAATTGAAGATATCCAAAACTAAAATACCAAGGTAGCATGACCTTTGCAAGACTGGATTGAAAGGATATCTTCCAAGCAAGGCTAAATGGTACAACTAAAAGAAGATGGAGGAAAAATTTCCTCACCTCATTCAATAGAAGCTTTTGGGAACCAAAAGCCTCCTAAAATGTTGAAATATGATTTGAATTGGATCATTATATTATTTTTCACCCATTTTGATGCACTCAAAGTGGAAAGTAGGAGGAATAATATCATAGGATCATTTTTACCAATGGGTCCCAATTTGGTGAATTGGGGTTTGAAACCTTCTAGATGCATTTTGAGGCTTTAAATGACATTTTCTTAGGAAACAAATCATGGCATAAGTGTTGCACCCCATAGTGCTATTCTACACATGCGTAACTTTTCAACAATGTAAGAATCACATTAATCAGAGTCTATATGCAAAAGTTATGCCACCTAAAAGTTCATCTTCTTATTTTGACCACTATTATTTGAGAGGATGCCATGTAATCCCCCATTATTTATGGAAAAGGGGCTAGCCACATGATCATGACTAAGAAGACTACATAAGATTCCATGTTGTAACTCAGTTAGGAGTTGGAGGAGTCAAACTTGACCACTAGTAGGATATCGAGATGTGTTATAACTAAGGCATTAAAAGGAAAAGGGGTTCCATTTTATATTGGAGTGCATTTTTTCTTTTCTTTTCTTTTTTTTTTGTAGATGAGAAAAGTATCTGGGAGGAGAGAGAGAGAGAGAGAGAGAGAGAAGGAAAAGGGGTTCCATTTTATATTGGAGTGCATTTTTTCTTTCCTTTTCTTTTTTCTGTAGATGAGAAAAAAGAAAAGAAAAGAGAGAGAGAGAGAGAGAGAAGGGGTTCCATTTTATTTCTTTTCTTTTCTTTTTTCTATAGATGAGAAAATTATCTGGGAGTAGAGAGAGAGAGAGAGAGAGAGAGAGAGGGTTCCATTTTATTTCTTTTCTTTTCTTTTTCCTATAGATGAGAAAAGTATCTGGGAGGAGAGAGAGAGAGAGAGAGAGAGAGAGAGAGAGAGAGAGAGTTTTTCTTATGGTTGTGATTGACTGTATTTGTGTCTTTCCTCTATTTTTTTCATTTTATATATTACTTGAATAAAACACTTACTTAATAAATCCTAAAACACTTACTTAATAAATCCACAAGTCTAAGAAAAATAACCCTCATAGTATATATTTTGTGTTTTCAGTATAAATTTATCAATTATTTAGTGATGAATTTTCCAATGGAATATCCACAACAATTTCTGGATCAAATCTACACAGGTATAGATTTTATTTTTATTGGTTTCTAATGAAAGCATCCATATAATACATTTTATCAATATATATTTAGAAATCATTAAAAAAAAACTCAATATTATTGAAACATTAATAAGTTGTTGGACTAAAAATGTTGGTTCTTAGTTGATATGGTCATTGTATGGAAAGTTTTATTTTCACAAACTTAAGAACTAGCATTTGCATCAGATGTTGCAAAGGAAATGCCGTAAGGCATAAATTGAAGAAAGCAAATAGAGCAAAAAAATACTTCGATAAAGAATAAGAATACATTGAACACTCAAATCAAAATACATTGAACACTCAAATCAATGCCCCATTAACTAGAACCGCTTAGTAGACATTCCATACAAAATGGGCATATGATCCAAGAACATTGGTGCATAAGAGAGCCAATTAGTCAGGCAACATAAGTATAAATGGTTTCATATATTAAAATCCACAGGTCTAACAAATATTGCTTAGCCATTTAAGATATAGAAGCTATCTTGCTTAGCCATTTAAAATATAGAAGCTTCGAACCTTTTGTATATGAGCTTGTCAAAGGACTGCCCTTGTCCTTAGAAGCATTATAGGGTGGAAATCTGGGCAGAGTTATAGGCTCTTGGAATTTCCTAGAGTTGCAGAGGAAGAAAGAGACACAAAGAGAATCCTATAATTTGGGTGCAGAGAAAAGAGAGAACCACACAATTGGGCTGTAGAGAAAGAAGTGAAGGAAATGGCAGTCATTGTGTGCATTTGTGTGTTGTTTTTATTGTCATTTTATTAGAATGGGGTTTCAACTTCACAGGATAACTACCTTATAGACTGTGGATCAAAGAGTAACACAACAGTGGGTGGACGGATCTTCACTGCAGATACCCCTCCTCATATATGTCAATTTCAACCAATGAAGGCATCTTTGCTAACACTACAAATTCCAATCTACAGGTTCCTTTTGGTATCTATTTGACAGCTAGAGTATTTACTCAGAAGTCATCATATACCTTCAGTATTGGGCACCAGGGCAAACACTGGGTACGTTTACATTTCTTTCCATTCCCTTATCAAATGTACAATCTTACAAGTGCCATATTTTTAGTAGCCACCCAAGACTTTGGTCTATTGTACAAATTCCAATCTACAGGTTCCTTCTGGTATCTATTTGACAGCTAGAGTATTTACTCAGAACTTGTAGCTCCAGCGCAAACGCAATTAAGAAGTGAAATCTAACGAGGGGTATTTGCAACAAAAATTTAATCAATCCATTTAAGCACTAATGTTGTAAATAAATAGAAAGGAACCCTGATAAGGCGTAGCTCAAAAAGTTATCAAGCTCCACAGCAATCATATCTGTGAAAATGTTGTAAATCTTTCTGTTTTGAGATATAGATGTTAGTTTGTAACTACCACTCTCAATCCACAGGACAAAACATAACTGTATAAGAAATTATACTTACTTCCTGTAAGAATCAGCAACCCCTTTTCTTTCTGGGCACTTGAAGCCCATGGACTCGAAGAAATCAAGCACAGATTCTCGAGGTCCTTGATAAACCACCTCTCCTTCAGAAATTAAGATGATGTCATCAAATAATTCATATGTTTCAGGGGCAGGCTGCAGAAGAGAGATCAACATTGTCGCATCCAAGAGATGGATAATTTGGTGAAAACACTTGATGATCTAAAAATTCGCAGCACTTTCCAATCCGGTTGAAATTTCATCCATAATTAGAGCTCTTGCACGATCAATCAACATTTCTCCTGCACAGATCTTATCAAACGATCTTTCCCAATTCGTATAGCTACTCTGTTCTCATTCAGGGGCTGTGC
>APFE030034965.1:2144-17305 GCA_000404065.3 Pinus taeda | reverse complement strand
CTTACTTCCTGTAAGAATCAGCAACCCCTTTTCTTTCTGGGCACTTGAAGCCCATGGACTCGAAGAAATCAAGCACAGATTCTCGAGGTCCTTGATAAACCACCTCTCCTTCAGAAATTAAGATGATGTCATCAAATAATTCATATGTTTCAGGGGCAGGCTGCAGAAGAGAGATCAACATTGTCGCATCCAAGAGATGGATAATTTGGTGAAAACACTTGATGATCTAAAAATTCGCAGCACTTTCCAATCCGGTTGAAATTTCATCCATAATTAGAGCTCTTGCACGATCAATCAACATTTCTCCTGCACAGATCTTATCAAACGATCTTTCCCAATTCGTATAGCTACTCTGTTCTCATTCAGGGGCTGTGCCAGGGTGGAATGCTTTAGGAGGCAGGAAAATATATGCTTGAGATGCTGGGCTATGGGTGGAAGCCCAATGCTGCCACTTATGTGGCTTTGGTTGATTCCTACTTGAAGGCACAGAAGGCTGATGAGATGCGGCACCTCTTGGTAAAGCTGAAGGAGAAGGGGTTCGTCGCCGACGACAAAGCAGCTCGGCAGCACATGAAGAGCATGGGTCGGTTCAACAGGGGAGTCATGGATATGCTGTTTGGTCAGTATAAGTAGGTAACGTTGAAAGCTTAGGCCTGTAGTTGTACATCTCTCCGTTGCATTCTGGTATTCTTTCTCTTCTGGTAATAAACTCAAAAGGATTGATGCTCTTTGTTTGTTAGGGTTCTCACTGATTATGAGTCTTTTGTCATCTGTCTTAATAAAACGATACGAGTTCTCATTTACCGTAGGATGAGGAGTGTCTGTGGTTTCATAATCTCCAAACAGAACATTCAAGTTTGATTTGTAATGACATTATGGACTTTTATCTCGTGTCTTTGCTTCATCTGTGAAAAATATATTCGATTTCAAGTTAGGCCTAGCATTTCAAGTTTCTGCTAGGATAGGGAATTTTCAGGAAAGATATAACTCATTTAAATTATCAAAACCTTTCTCTGCTCATGTAAGAAGGGGTAGCCTCAGCCTTGAATTCTAGACTTTGGTTCGCTAAGTTGGATGGTATGATGCAACTCTTTTGATATTTTTTTGGTTGGTGATTCTCATTGATATTTGCTGGGTCATGAGTCTGGGTAAAGTTGAAATGAGTTCCTTTTGGTGTAGGATGGCCAATCTTTGTGGTTTCATAATGGGAAAACCAAACAGCTTATAATTGCATTAAGGCTCTGGATGAATTATTGCCTTGTTTATTCCACGAAAAACAGCCATGCCTTGTTGATTTGGAGCTATCTTGGGTAGCTCGGCCAATGGTACCCATTAAACCTGTAGATATTGTGGTGCCTTTTCACGAATCGTGTGGCCTTTCTAAACTACCATTTAGAATGTGTTTTTATGCCTCATTAACCATAATCGTACCCACGACTATAATTTTTGCGAATGAGATCGGTTCGAGTTCCAATTGAAGTTGTTGAATCTGATAGAAATTTCTTTTAGCAACAGGTTCAATGTTTATGAATAGTTCCAAAGAGAAGTTTCTGCAGATATTGATGCATTTTCATCAAAAAGTTTATCAGCAGCACTATAATTATCATGTTCCAACATCCATGAAGGGAGTACCAATAGACCCTCTGCCATGTCTCCCACAATATTTGGCAGATCCAACAGTATATCGTCCTCTACGCTCATCCACTCATTCCCCGAAAGAAAACTCGAAACAAAATTCGACGCACAAACTGCTGCTGCTGCTTCATTATTCCCCGACTCTGCAGGGATCACAGTGTGGGAATCACTAGGGATTGCATTACTCGTCCCCACGGGATCAAGGGATCGATCCTCACTACAATCTTCTTCTGAAGGCATATGAAACTCAGCTGCAGCGAGCGCGGCAGCGGCCTGGATGTCTTTGGGGCACAATGTGGCGGGGCGAGGCAACGACGAGGCCATGTGGGGAAAATTGAGGAACTCGGATTTCCCCTTGATGATGAGCGCTGCCACATCGTGGGCTCAAGCCGCCATCTCTGGTGTGGGGAACGTCCCTAGCCAAATTCTGGAATTCTTCTTGGGCTCTCGAATCTCTGAAACCCATCTGCCCCAACTTCTCATTCTCACTCCCCTGTAAACACGGTGCCGCTTTTCTTTAATTCTCACCCCCTGCTTCTCATCTCCATTACACACGGCAGGCTCCACTTCGCCAGGCTCGCCTGCATTATTAATCTTCCGTCCACGACGCTTATGCATTCTATTGTGCGTTACTGTGAGCGTAGAATCTGAGGCGGAGCTTCCGGTGGACGCGGATTCAGCGGCATTGAATATTTGAGATATGCAGGTTCCATGAGAAGAATCAGAAAATGAAGAGGAGTCTATTAAAAACCTGATACATTCTCATCCCATAACCATTCGACCCAGTGCCAAATGAAACGCCCAAATCATTTGGGCAACCCTTTAATCAACGGCTGAAATTGTTGCAATCGTCTAACACATAATCTTGTGGTTTACAAGATGACAAATAGGCAGAGAGGGGAATTGATTTCAGAGGGAAATGCCTTACGACGTAAAAATATTTTTTTTTTCTCAGTAAAAACTAAATCTATTAAGAGAACGTATGGTACAATGCGAGGTTACAAACAAGAGAAGCAAGAACAAAGGCAGTCGGAAAGGATTGGTAGTCCACCTCGGCTCCTAAGAGAGAAGGAGTAGAGATCAGTGTTGAGCAAGAAGAAACAAGATGAACAAAAGAGTAGGATCTGAACAGAGGATTCTACCCAACATGTGCAAGATCCACTATTCTACATTTTTTCCCTTTCTCTCTACCAACTTTGACCCACTCAGGAGGACTTTGCTGAGCTGGCATGATTTGCAAACTAAGATGAGCTGACGGAGAGGTCTCCTTGTTTGAGTCCGAGGTGGAGGATTCATGGATCCCTTTCTGTGAGGCTGGTATGACAGACGAATCCACTGGACCTGCCGGGGACGGATCTGGTTCTGACGCTGCTGCCACACCTTCCTTATTCTCTTCCTCTTCATCGAAGCTGAAGTCAAAATTGTTCATGGGAGGAGGATCATGAGGCATCCAGCTTTTGGATTTTTGCTTAGTATTGGCTTTCTTCTTTTGGGCTGGCATCGTGGGACAAGAGCTCTGAAGGTGACCTATATGATGGCAGTTGCGGCAACGAAAGGCTGTATTCTCATAATCCAAGGTTTGGGTCCAATGAAAATCTCCAATTTTGAGATTGATCTGGTACGGGAGTCCTTTGCTTATGTCTATTTCTGCACAAATCCTGTCAAAAGTGTATAAGCCCTTTTCCCCTCTAGAGATGTCTGTGTTTAAAAGGCGGCCTAGAGAGTTGCCAATCCCTTGGAATATTGCAAAGTGCCATAGATTCGCTGGGAGGTTTGGAAGTCTGACCCAGATGGGGAGTTTGGTGATAACTGTTGTAGAGGGATCGAAATCTGGGAACCAAGGCGTGAGGAATAAGCCAGCTGCTCCCCAGAACCATGGGCCACCAGTTAAGGCTTTTTGATAGTCCTCATCGAAGGAAAACACTACGATGAAAAATCCCTTTGAACATAGCAGAACCTTGTAGTTGTTGGTCCAGTTAGAGTGGATCCATTGGTAGAGGTCTGCTGTGTGTGGCCATAGCCCATTAAACTTGCAGATAATGCCATGTTCCGCAAAATGTTGGGTTTGCTCATCAAGCGAAGGATGCATTATTTCTATGGAGGGGGTTTCCTCTAGTTTATCCACCAGAAAAGGCTTGGGAGCTTGAGCAGGTGGAGCTGTTCTCTTAGGTAGCTTCGCATGGACAGCGTCCTTGTAAGAAAACGCCTCAGCTGAGGATGATTGTCCTGCAGCGCCCCCTCTTAGACGAAGGGTAAGAGCAATGGAGGTATTTCTCTTAATGCTGTAAAAAGACAGGGGGTAAAGATCCTCGAGTTGTTTACCTTCGTGGAGAAGTTGCTGTGCTCTCACCCATTGTAGCAGGGTTTTGCGAGAAATAAGCTTGATTAGGATCTGGAATGAGGCAGAGAGACCAGAATTCTGCTTACCTCTGCAGATCTGAGACAACAGGCGGCTAGAGCTTTGCAGGGTCTTCTTTTCCGGCGGCTGGAGCTTTGCAGGGTCTTCTTTTCCTGCGTTTGCCATAGGGGATAGAGATGAGAGGAGGCGGGAGTCCTAGGGACGCCAGATCTGACTTTGCGATCCGCCCACAAGAGCGTCCAGACGCAGTTTGGGGGGGATAAAGAAGAAGTAAACAAAAGAGAGCAGCCTTCCAGGGTGAAGAAATTATTTCCAAGAGCTACCGCTTGGAGAAAACTGAATGTATGTTCTGCAGGTTCGCGCTTGACGAGGGCGTCTCCAATCTGATGGGGATAGCTGTGGCCGAATGCTGCGGGAGATGGCTGAGAGCCGGCGTCCCCAAAGTCCTGAGCGGAGAGGTGCAGGGGGCGGGGAGCTATCGAAAGAACCTTGAAGACAATCGGAGCCGCGGAGAGGTTGTAGATCTGCAATTTTTGCCTGAAACTTGCTACGCCATCATCGATGGGGCCGTGCCGTGCCCAGACGGTGGCCAGAGGAGAGGAGGGAGTGTTTGAACATCTAGAGTTCATTTTCGTTCCGCGACACGCTTTTTTCAGCCAAGATTTATGTTGTGTGGCCACGGCGTAAAAATATTAATAAGAATGGAAATAAATAATTTTATTTTTTCTCTTAAATTTAAATTTAAATTTATAATCTCACAAGGATAAATACATACTTTAAACCATTCAATTTTTTATTTATTTAAAACATAATAATTATATTACATACTATCATCTTAACTAATACCATATCATATTATTTTAATAAATATCACTTCATGTTAAACCTCGAGTTTGTATTACTCGATGTTTGTCATTATTGATGGATGTCAGGTCTGGTTTCCTCGACGCTTTAGTGTTTGAATAGCGAAGCCGCTGTTAGTGGCTTTTATGGGAGGATTTCAAGGTCTTTAGTTAGCCCATACCTAAATTTCTGAAATGCTGAAATTAATAGGCCTTTGGAGGAGGCGATTAAGATTTTTAATAAAGTGGATGAGCATACTAAATTTTTTAATTAGTCGATGACTTGCAGGTGGAAATTTGAGAATGGTTGAAATCTATAGTGAGAAACAGCAATTAAGGGTCTCAATTGGCTTTGTAGGTCTTAATTCGCTTTGTAGGTTGTTCGGCATTTCAAACCACTGGGTTAAGTTATTAGGTGATATAGGTTCAAATTTTTGTTATTTAATTTAAATTAGAAAAAACATATTTATACTAATAACATGAAAAACAATCTCATCACCAACTTAAACTAACTTCTGGATTTTAGTGTTTAGAGTTGATTTACACAATCCCACCCACTAGTGTTGTACCACTATCAAACACTGGCAAATTAATCAGAATGACAGTATCTATTCGCAGGGTATTCTCAGGATACCTTTATTTATAAGAACTTATTACATGGAGTACGTGGAAGAAGGAAACGATTGCTAATCATCTCACCACACCACACCAGACAATCAAGAGGAGAACGATGAGGACAACCCCATTGCTGGATCTATAATGGAATATGAGGAAGTATTTGTATTGCGAACTGCGCAGTTTTTTCGAATTTCTCCTTCTGCTCCTGTGAGCACATCGAGCTGAACCATTTTCGGCATACTGAGTGCAAATTGCTTAAAGAAGGAGGTCTGGTTCAGCGCAAAGCCATTAACAATCTGTCGAGTTCGAGAGTCGTTGTAGAGATCTTGATCGGAGGTGAGGAGTGCTTCTCCATTCTGCAAATCAATGTAATATTTTATGTCGAATACATTTGGGGTGCGTATGTCTAAGTTTGTGGTGTTGACAGTTGTGTTTGTGGGACATGTATGCTCAAGTTCCCGTGCGAAGGCAGCGTTGAGGGTGGTATCCTGCGTTGGGTAAAGCCTGTTCACGAAGGACGAGCAGTGACTGATTCCGAAGGTGTGCGCACCTATATAAATTCATATAGCAATTTCATCAGAATATAATGAATGAATGGATTCAAGTTTTATATTATTGTAAATCATTGGCCTTAGCTTTGAAAACTGACCTGAGAGTGCTACAAGTTCCGTGAAATTATGGAAACCCTTTTCTGTGAAGATGGTCATCAATACAGTCACATTTGAAGTCGGACTTGGTAGACTGGCCAAAGTCACGGTTTGATTGGCAAATGTCAGGCTGTCTCTGCGGCCTAGTGGGACTAGAAACTCTGGCCCTCCACCCTATTTGTGGCAACGAAAACACAATAATGGTTAGATCCCATTTCTTTAGTATTTTAATCGTAAAGGCCGTTGATTTCTGGATAGACAAAACTAATTGCATCCATAGATTCAGGGATGCAGTAACAGAGTAGCATGGTTTCATTGCAAAAAAGGTGCAAACTTCTAATCGAATTCGGACAAAGTTGGATTTATAAAAATTAATTTTATACTTTGGCCAAATTTTTTTGTTATCTGAAAACACTTGGGTGTTAAGTAATGTTCATGCTCATTTCACAGGGATGATCAGGTGGACGAACAATGAAATTATCATGTGGATTAATATCTACTTTGAGATTTATCAGGAGAATATGGTATTAACTGTCTACTCAAAGCGATGATAAGGTAACAATGAAACGATCATGTGGATTAATCGCCAATGTGAGATTTATTAGGAGAATATGGGATTAACTGCTCACTTAAAGGGATGGATGATAAGGTAATATCAAAGTGATGACAAGGTAATATGAGATTCAGTTACCTTTGGAATCACAGTGAGAATATGGATTAATTTTTCACTCAAGATAATGACAAAAGAATAACAACTAATGGTGCACTCAAGATTATGATAAGGGTTTGGAAGTAATGAAAAATATCAACATGATACTCCTATAACCTTGACCCAGACCCAGGTTCAATTCTCTGAGTTGCTTTTGAGAAGGTATTGAAATAATTGTTACACTCACCTAATTGTCACAATAGCCACCATAGAGTTTATCCTAAACACTTAACACTAATAATAGACTCAAAATAATGGTAAGCGTTTGGAAATCAATACCACTTAGGTTGAGAAGAGCTGTAAGAGCACTTAGCTAACTGCAAAGATGTGCCGAATCTGGTTATGAATCTATATAGGTATTTAAGATGTTTAACGGACTTTTGAGTTCAGGGACTCACCATAGATACAGCGTAGGACGCTGTTAAAGCCAGGATGTCAGCGCAAGAAACTACTCCACTGCATTTGGCTTCCACTGCTTCTTTGATTTTGTTAATGATCTCGAATGCCGCGGCTCTGAGAGTCAGGTTTGGAGTAGCTTGCTGCTCGCTCGGGTCACTTGACGTCCCATTTAGCAAGATCGATGCGTCACATCCCTGGCAGAATGGTTGAACAATGTAATATACGAATATGATGGGAAAGAGAGTTAGGTATTTAAATAGCTAAGATTTGTAAATTATTCATTAAAATATTTATGTTCGATTTGTAACTATAACACGAGTGGAGATGGGAAATTAAAAAATCGATCGGAAATTTTTATTTTTTTTGTATAGTTTAAGTAGGTCTAATAGTTAACATGTTTTTTTAAGAGGCAAAATCAGATAAGATTAGAATATGTAGGTCATTTAAAATTTAGTAATCAAATAACCCTCCAAAATCAGTGTATAATCCTACTTCTTGACCTCAAAACTCATGGACCACAACTTTCAAACTAATCTATTGTGCGTTACTGTGAGCGTAGAATCCGAGGCGGAGCTTCCGGTGGACGCGGATTCAGCGGCATTGAATATGGGAGATACGCAGGTTCCGTCAGAGGAATCAGAAAATGAAGAGGAGTCTGTTAAAATCCTGATACATTCTCATCCCATAACCGTTCGACCCCGTGCCAAATGAAACACCTAAATCGTTTGGGCAACCCTTTAATCAACGGCTGAAATTGTTGCAATCGTCTAACACATAATCCTGTGGTTTACAAGATGACAGGTAAGCAGAGAGGGGAATTGATTTCAGAGGGAAACGCCTTACGACATAAAGATATAAGAAAACAAATTAAATGTTATATAAATTAGTTGATGAAGATGATGTGTTGATGAAGTTGATGGTAACAATTATGTTTATGTTGACACTAATGATGTTGCTAGTTGGTAATGTCGATGATGATAATGGTGAATGCCCATTGAGACCAAATTTGGCCTATCGGACATTAAGAAGGTAAAGGACTACTTGAATATATTTAGAAGTGTATTTTTGTGCTCAAAAGGAATTAAGAGAAGGATTCCAATATCATCATAGTTTTGTTAAGTAAGAAGGTTAGGAAGATTGGTAGTTGGATAAGTATTTTGAAATTGAGATATTATATGGGTGTGCAATAAACATTCTCAGAAAAAGTAATTCCCATATTCAATTCTCGTAGTGTCACAATTGACATATTATATCATCCCGAGATGTTTTGGAAATTGTCCAATGCCAAATTCACTATGGAGCTCATGAGAATTTGTTCTTGTTTTAGAAATATTGTTTTTCTTCTTTACATTAGCTAGAACAAGGAGATGCTTTTAGTATTGTAGATTAGGATTCATTTCTCCTTATAGTATCTTAATTTCATTTTTCCTTCTCATCCATTATAGTGCCAAAAATTATCCTTAAATTTATATGTAATATTATTTTTAATGTTTTCATTATCTTGTAGAGTGTTCTCTTTCTTTATTCCCCAACAATTTTTCCAGAAATGGGCATCTTTATGCCATGCCAACTTGAGCCAAAAGTTAGTTTGGTTGTAATTTGAAGTTTTTTTATGAAGACTCTTACCTTGAATATTGTTTAACATGTTCTTGTACATTAGATACCTAGTCATATCCATGCTCTCAATGGGGAAAGCACTTTTTCTATGAGGATTATAAGATATGATGTATTTCCTTTAATTTTGAGATGAGTAGTTATAAAAATATTTTGAATTTTCTCTATCTTTCTTCATTATTCTCTATAGATACTACATCCAAAAATTCACATACATATAGAATATTAGGAGTGATAAGAGTCTGAAAGTGGAGTTTCTTCTTATCTCATATCTAAAGGTTTGCTAATTTGAAATTGTTTTCAACCCATAATAAGATTTCCACCCTCCGTTTATCCTTTTCCCATTGCTATATTTATTTTTGATCTCGTGATGAATATCACTTCCAAGATATTTGTAGGAAGGAACTTTCTCAAAGTTGTTTGTCATAAAGAAAAAGTAGCATAACTGATCTTTTGGCTCTGATTATCATAACTTTCATCATGCCATTGTTAATAGTCATACATGTAATAGAGCATAAATACTTAAGGATTCTTAGTTTATTTTTAAGACCAAAACGAATCCATACCATAAGAATAATATATTTTGTTTAAAGAAGAAAAATGATGACAATATTAGTAGGAATTGGACTAACACAACTTGATTCTTCCAAAGAAAATTCTAACTTATCAATATATATGTAAAAAAGGGTAAAAAATAGGGGATGGACTTTCCTAACTTCTATATTACAGTTAATACCTTCTAACTAGCCCTTGGTGTTTATAAACTTGAAAATAACATTATCAACGTCCTTAACGCAACATCCCTCAACTCAAAAGGGACATTTGGCTTGTAAGAAACCCAATAGAAATACTCAAATCAAGAGAAAAATTATTATCCAAACATATTGCATAAAGAAACATATTAGAAAATACTATTATGATATGATCTAAGACACGATACCCTTAGTAATATGGAAACACTATTCAATTGCCTCTTCAAGGGGAAAACTCCGAGTAGAGATGAAATTTGATTATAATTTATGTCACAAAACATATTTTACAATGATTTTATACGTATATATAATGCTTCTATCCCCTTAGAACATTCTAGAGAGAAAAAATTATAGTAGGTAGAAACTTTATGTGAGCCTTCTTAAAATGGTTTTGTTCACATTACTACATAGTCCTTCTTTACTAATGATGGCTTCCATTACATAAGAATACATAATATTCCAACTCATTTAGTGGTTATAGAGATTAGGACGTATTGATGTTTGGAATTGACATTAGGGAAATTTTGAGGTCTAAAATGGGCCTCCTAAGGAAAGTAATAAAAAAATAGTTAGAAGGGTAAAATTAGAGATATAGTGGGATGCCTGTTTCTTCTCGCTTCAAACTATAGTAGATAAAATATTGCACCTTCTAGCATGTGCATGGGTATCTTTGAAGAAGGTAGGATTGTATTATCCTACATGTAAAATTTTATGGGCGGGGCATTACCATGAAAGTGACCACTTGCAGGACCATCATGTAAATCAGATAACACTTAATTAGCTTCATAATTTTCAAGAAACCTAAGGAAAACCAAATCATAAATTTTTTAGAAGAAAAAAAAAACAAAACAAAAAACAAGAAAAAAACAAAAAAACACCTTTTTTATTTATCACTATTGGCTTCCTTTGAGTCTTAAAGCTCTATGTTTCTTTGGCTCATTAGGAGGGGGAAAGTCATAAGATAGAAAGTGAAACAAATATGAATACCATGAATTGGGAGCCATATTTATTTTTTGTAATTTTTCCTGGACATCTGTTTTATTGTTATCCTCTTGGAAGTTATTGGATTCAGAATCTACAATTTAATCTCCAACCAACAAATACCTTGACCTATAATGATTTTTGAAGGTTTGAATTCCAAGTCATATTCTTGGAGTAATATAACCTAATGCACTCCTTTCTTTACTAAATATCTTTCTACTTGCAAATTTCTAACAAAAGAATACAAAACTATGACCCTAGTTTGAGATTTTAGTAAGAATGTTTTGAAATGCTTGAATGCTTTAAATACAATGTAAGCCTAGTTTTTAACATTATAATAATTTAATTCATCTCCTTGGAAGGTAGTGCTTATAAAAGAAATTGGAACTTTGACATTCTAGTTGTTCTTCTACATGAGCACTATTACACAGGGTAAATTAGATGCAAATGTGTAAACGACGAAGTCCTTCTTAAAATATGGTGATATAAGGGCATGATATTGTATAATAGATACCTTTATTGACTTAATGGCGTCATGTTCTAAAGCATTCCATTTGAATATAACATTCTTCTTAACCTTGTTTTGCAAGGGAGACACAATTTGAGCAAAGTTGGGTAGAAAACCCCTTACAAATTTGATCTTCCCTAAGAAGGATTACATGGATTTCTAATTGTGGGAAATGAATCTTGAATATGGATTTAACTCTTGATAGTTCAATTATTATTCCAACTTTGGAGACAATGAATCCAAGAAGTTTCCCTTAATTTAAAGAAAAAGAAAATATTATGGTTAATATAAATTCCATATTTTCTACATCTTTCAATTATTTTTTAAGGTAGTGAAAGTGACCATACCTCTTGTTAAAATATGTAGTTACATCATCCAAATAGACAACCACTGACTTATTGATAAGAACTCTAAAATCTATATCCATTTCTCTTTAAAATATGGAACCCATATTAATCAAAACTAATGGAATTTTTTGGTAAGTATAAGTGCCCCATTTTGTTCTAAATGTAGTTTTCAACTAGTCAATAGGAGATACCAATAGTTGGTTGTAACAAAAAAATCCATCTAAGAATAACATAATTTCAAATCCAACTACAAAATGTAGTATTTTTTCCATGGGGGAAAGGGGTAAATTATCTTTCTTAGAAGCCTTATTCATGTTTCTAACCTCGATACAAATTCTTATATCTCCATTTTTCTTCCTCACTAGAACTAGATAGGAAACCCTCTAGGAATACCTAAAATTATTTTAGCTAGTAGTAGTTTCTTTAAATCCTCTTTAATTTTTGGTTCTAAATTCAAATGGATTTTCCTTAGTTTCTATTGGATGGGTTTTGACTTAGGCAACAAAGGAATCGAATGATGGATTATTGAGTTGTCATAGGAATTCAAATCATTATAGGAGCAAGCAAAGACATCCATATATTGCCTTAATATTTGGATGAATGCAATTTTATAATAGGGTGAACATCCCATGTAGATGTTGAAATTATAAGGGTTTATCTTAAAGCCTAAGTTTAACAACTCATATTGTGAAGCAGAGCTATTGAATTTATAGTTTGGTGGTCTCTTAGAACAATCTTTAAGGTTGTAAAAATATTCTAATTTAAATATAAATCTAGGAATAGCATTTGCTGTTTTTCCATTTCAATCTAAAGATGGTTAATTGAGTTATTTTTAATGGATATCTTTATCAATGATATAATTTGAATAGGTTTCCTCTAAAGTAAGGAAATTTAGGATATCCTTGTCATTGTTGAATATCCTATAGTTAGTTATGTTGTGGGGCACTGAAGGCCTAAAATGTAGCTTAATGGAAAATTTATATGGAGAAAATTATTCCAAAGGAATTAATTTAGAGCTAACAATGGCTAAGAGGTTTGCATCAACATTTTGTACTCTAGGGATCACGTTTATATTAAAGATAGAAAATTGACAAATCAAGTCATGAAAAATATGTTGATAATTCTTAAATGATTGGAAACAAAATGGATAGTGTTTCTTTCCTATACAAAGAATATATTTGAATCCCCAAATACCTTGAGATATTGTATCTTCATGCTAATGGCCTTTTTAAAACCTTGTATTAGAGCCTTGTATTCTTATATATTATTTGTATAATGGAACTTGAGCCTACAAGAAAGCATGGTTCAATCTCTAATTGAACTTTGTTGTATACATCTTGCTCTAGTTCCATTATTAGATTTGGATTCATCAAATAATACTAACCAAAATTGCTCATTTATATACTTTTGTACACGAATATGCTCAATATTTACTTTTAAAAAAAATCTCAATGTTTGATTAAACAATGAATAAAAGAAAAGGGGAAGTATATAAAACAAAATTCTTGAAGAAAGTATTAGTATAACAATTACCAATTATAGTATTGTCATCATTGATATCAGTCACTATAGGTTGAATGTATTTTTCCCTTTCTACTTTGCTCTAATTGGTCTTACCATTATATTAAATCCAGAGATGAGACCAATTAGTAGCAAAATGCATTAAGTTTTTCTCACCAAACTTGACTGAGAAGTAAAATATAGGACTACGAAATATTACTGATGAATGTATCAATGATATGATGAACTTTGGGATTTGATGCTAATCTAATAAGGTGTTGACGGTGTTAGACCCACCAACATGTGTTACAAAAAAATATCGTCACCTTGATTATTTGCAGTCGGTGTAGGCCTATCATCACCTATACCAGCTTCCTAAGCAAGTCTTAAACCTCAGCTCTTCAAAACAAGCTTGAGAAAAGAGAGAAAGACATCAAAAAAAGCAATGTAACTCTGGTTCCACACTTTCTCCTTACTTTTTCCTGCGGGCCCGCACCTTTTGTTCAAGGTATCTGCGTACTTATACGCTCTGTATGTAAAGGGGAAGGTGCGTACCCCTGTAAAAGTCAAAAGGCGTAATCTTTATCTTAAAATACTCATCTTGGGTTAATTCTAGAGTTTTCTAGAAGCATTTGTTACGTGGATTGTTCGCTCCAAGTGGTTCATGCATCCCATGAGAGGAGGAACTAATCCCTTGTTGAGAGGAGCTATCCCTTTGAAGGAGGACTCTATCCCTTTGAAGGAGGAGCTGGTAACTGATCTCCATTGCACTATAAATTGAGGCATTGGGTCAGTGGCCAGGGAGGTTAGAAGCTGAACTTTTGAGGGTAAATGTTAGTGAAATCAAGACTTCCTATTTGAGCTTAAGAGGAGAGATCACATACCTTTTTGGCCCCACTAGGGAGTGAGTGAAGCTTGTCAAAGTAGAGACTTCTTGTTGGACCCTGGAAGGAGCTTGTACAACATCAAGGCAAAGGTTGTAAGGTTCTTTTCTTTCGAATTAATAGAATCAAGCTCATTTTTCTCAACAAGTATCTTATGCTATTTGTTTCATGGACTCCTTGACTTTCATGTTAAATATTTTTTATAATATTGGATATTCAGGTGCTATTTAATTGTTTGCCTTGTTTGTGCTTGTAGGTTTGCGATGAAGAAACTTACTTGGATCAAAGGAGCGAAGGCATCTCCAAACTTGCGTTGGACATGAGGTAGGCCCTTAAACACATTTGTTTGCCATTATTTATAAAGCGCATTTAGAGAAAGATAGTGTCTGGTTGGTTTGTTTGTCATTAGGTCTTCATTAGATTCTAGGAAGGTCTGTCTTGTTCGCAAGATCGACTAATTCTGCGTGACAAAATGGCAACTCCACTGGGGACTTGATTGTTTTCCTCGTTTTTCTTTGACTTGAGAAACTTGCTTTTTTGTTTCTGTTTTTGGCTTATTGTGTGTGGCTTTGGGAAGACTTAGTTGATTTAGCTTTGTTTTTTCTTTTTCATTACTTTAGTTGAAGTCCGCAGCCTGCGCTTATATCACAGTGCGTACCTGTACACACCTTGGTTTTGTGCACAGAGCGTACCCGCACCTGGGTGAGCTCTGCACCTGCGTACCCTGCTAAATTTTTTAAAATTTTGACTTTTGCTCTTTCAGTTAGATTTATTTTGTTTTTCTAGTGGTTATCCTCTGCCCATACCTTCATGTGATTGGTTGAAATCTTTCCTTGGTTTAATTTCATTAGCATTAGGGTTTTAGGTGAAATTCCTAGAAGTTTTGCTTGTTGGGTTTGTTTTTCGATTTGGTTGTGTAGTGGCTCTAAGCTTAGAGGCTGTAGGGACTTCAGATAACCTTAGTGTCTACCAGTCTTCTTGAGAGTCTGACCATTTGTGAAATCTCCCCTTGTTGAGAAATCCGCTTTGAGTTTTCTCTTTACAAAACTTCGATAAGCTTGTGATCGAAAGTGTGGATTTTCATTTTTAAAAAGGAATACAAAATTGGTTGTTCTTGACTTATTTGTGATTCTGAACAAATTAGCCCTTGGTTTGCTTGTGACCAAGTAAAACATCCTCAAAAAGACTTTTTGTGAGATTTTTACTTCAAATAGGGTTTTGTTAGTTTGTAGATCTTAAGTTTGCTTTATTCAATAGTTTTCTCAAAGATTTGCTTTAGTTATAGTTTTAAATGTTTTTTAACAAAAAATGAAAGGTCTCTTTTGAAAAAAGCTTATTCTTAGTAGCATTTGAGTTTTCGAATGAA
>APFE030034962.1:17098-36600 GCA_000404065.3 Pinus taeda | reverse complement strand
TTGTTAGGGTGTCAAGTCAAATTTTTGTCATTTCAGTGAATCTTCAAATAAAAATTTGGTCACTGGCTGTTGTGTCTAAGTCACTGCTACTCCCTTCACTTACTCATGGTCTTCATCATTCATCATGGTAATTGTCTTCTTCGAGGTATCATATCTTCATTTAAATGTCTTGGGTCATGAAATGGTTAAATTCGTCATTTTAGGTCATGGTCTAGGGTTTCACTCCATGTGTCATCATGATACCATATGTCAAAACAAAAACATGTCCATCATGTGATCAAATGGGTAAAGGGAATTAGAAGCTTAGGGAAAACAAAATAAAGATAAAGGTAATGTTTTATTTCAAATAAGACAATGCTATAGTACACTACTTCGTCTCATCATTTCTCATTGGGACATTTTTGCTTCAAAATGTGTTTTTGAAAAAATGGAGAAGAATTTTACAAAGGTGAAAGAGGTTTTTGTCAATTATAGTCCAAGGAAAAAAAACCTCCTTCAGTTTATGAACATCTGTTTTTATTTGAAAGAAATCCCCAAACTACACTTGCTACAGGAGAGTTGCTACACTTCTGGACAATTTGACTTCAAGACACTTTTTCAGGGATTTGGAGCCAATGTTGGTAGTGTTTAAGGCCTATATTGTGTAGACAACATCATAATATTTCCAACCATACCACTTTCAGCCCAAAATCCTGTAGGAAGGTGGTCAAAAGTGATCTGCAAGTTGGCACTGCGCTTTTGTTAGAGACACCCTGCGTTTTTTGAGGGACCTTGGGAAAATCAATTTTTCTCCTTGCTAGAGTGTCCAAATTAATTTGTTGATGAGTCCAGCTTGTAGCAAACTTCAAGATATTTCCAACAAGCTATCAATTTTGCAATTTGGATCAGTTTAAGGCCTCCAAAAGCGGGTTGAAAGTTGATGTTGTGTTTCTAGGAGAGGTGTTGTGCTTCTGTGAACTACGCTGCGCTTTGGCATTGTGCGTCTATGAACTGCGTTGCACGTCTGTGAATTGTGTTGTGCGTCTGTGAATTGCGTTGCGCTTCTGTGAATTGCGCTGCGCATAGGGCAGAGTATCCAAAAACTCACCAAAAATTACCCAAATTCAATATTTAATCTTACATTCCAATTTTTTATTCTTCTAAGCTAATTCACAAGTAAGTATCATCATCTAACTCAACTTTTTCCTTTGGCAAAGTAAATGAAAATGTGAGTTTTCTTCATCTAGGGTTTGTGAGAAATTCCATGCTACAATGCTAGTGTAAATGATGGGTTTTGTTAGTTATGACATTGCAAACTTTAAACTTTGTCAATCTCATACCTCTGCACATGTATAAATCACCCTACCATTTACTAATCAACTCATCTACCCATAGATTACCTCACCTTTACACAAACCCTAGTTTATACCTATCATTTTGGACAATTTCCTAGCAGTAATGTTTTTCAAATTCTCCTACTCATCTCTCTCTCTCTCATTTCACTCAATTCAAACTTGCTAAGTCTCCTACAACCCTATTCACCTCCCAAAATTTCCCTACCATCATTTCCCTTCCCTAACCCCCTCATTTCATCATTTCACTCATTCCTCATTGTTTTTCCATTTTCATGTTATCTAGGGTTTTTATCAAAATGAAGGGAGATTCTTCATCATCAGAAAGGAGAAAACATCATAAAGGAGGGAGAATATTGAGATATGAGCCTACCAACTACAATGAAATCAACTCATCACCATTCATCAAGCAATGCTTTGAATATGTCAATTGTCTAGGGTTTTGTCAAAGGGTAGGTCAAGTGGGTTTCCATGAACAACTAACTGATTGGATTGCCACCAATATGAAAGGGGAAAAGACCATCATAGCAGGGGTTGAATTTACATTTTCAGTAGCTTCCATTTATGTTGCCACAGGAATACCTGATCATGGGGAGTACTGGTTCAAAGGCATGAGCTTAGACCTTGAACACTACCGATATTTCTTGAAATCACCCTACAGAGAAGCCCATACATACATCATGCCATTTAGGTATTGTTGGAAAAGTATGCGCCATTGATGAAGGTTGTAATGAAATGTTTCATCTGTGAGGGAATATTTTCCGGATTGTATGCATACCACGTTAGGCTGCTAATGCATTTCAAAACTCTAAAACCTCTCAACATGTGTAACTATTTATGTAGAAGCCTTATCAAAATGTCTAAGAAGGTACAAATGAAAGGCAAAGAGCATCATCCTATTATTTTTCATCACAACTTGATAAAGATTGTAGTTCTCCATCAATGAGCATAAAGGAACATAAAATGGGATTCTTTCATAGAAACAACTTTGCAGTGGCATGAAACTACTTTTTCAATTCATCATCAAGACACATCAACAAAGCAAGTGGAGGTGGGATCATCAAGAATCTTGTGGAGGTTCCCAAGGCACCTAAACCTGAGATGACCAGAATGTATCAGAGAGGAAAAAGGCTTGTGTTTACTTCTCAAGTTGAGAAAAGGGCTAAGCCTTCTACATCAGCAAAACATGGATCGCATGTACAAGATGAAGACCTAATTGAACATGATTTTGAATTAGTTGAATTGAAAGCAAAAAATGAACCTTCAAACTTGCAACAAATTATTAAAGAGAAGGATTCTCAAATCAAAGAGCTCATGGACAATATGGCAAGGGAAAGGTTCGCCATTTCCTTCCTTGACAAGAAAACAGTGAGCTTAAGGCTAAACAACTCATCATGGAGAAAGAGCAATCCAAGGTGCTGCAGAAAGGAGGTAAAGTTAAAGTAGCATTGTAGCTTGGTGAACATGATGAAAATGAAAAAAAAAAGTTGGAAAAAGGAAGCCAAGGATCAAGGGACTCAAAAGGGCATTGAAGGAAGATAAATAACATAATTTGCTAGATGAAGACCTAGACATGGAAGACATATTTTCCTTGGAGATTAATGAAGACAAAGAGTATTGAATAAGTAAGGTCAATGGCCACTTAGAACAACTTCTTGAAAAAGCCAGCAGGGATAATTAGTTATTGAGGCACATGGCCCATCATTATCAGACCATAAACATGATTTGCAACATCAAGATCAAGCAATTGAAAAACAAGCTAAAGGAAACCCTAAAGGAAAAAATGAGAGGGATAAATTAGATATGATTTATGAAGCATCCATGAGAGCATAACATACCTCATTTTTCACTTCATGACGAATTTTGAAGGTTTTCTGAGCATTTTTTATTTTTTTTTAGAATTTTGGTGCCAAATTCAGAAATTGGGCTAGTCATAAAAGTGTAGCATCTTAACACTACTGTTTTTCCTCAGGGCTCCAAATGATAAGTGGATTACCTTTTTGGAAATATTATGACCTCCTCTCAAAACCCATTTCATCGGATTTCTCAGACAGGGCTCAGATTTTGAGAAAAAGGGGACAAACATCATCATTCTGCCACTCTTTTTGACAGAGGTTGCGCTTTTGGAGACACCTTGGGAGAATCAACTTTTGAAGGCCTTCCCATGGGTAATTTTCAAAAATTCAAGGTTTCATGGAAACTAGACAGTCAAGGCTAGTTGACCATTCTATCATATCTCAAATTTTATCCTAGAAAGACACCTAAAAGTGGCCTCAAAGTTGGCACTGTGATTCTACAAATTTCTGAGTTTTATTTAAAAATTTCACTGTGTAATTTCCTAGTTTTTTAGTTTGACTTGGTCAAGGTTAAAATCATGATGTAAATTAATTAGTTCGAGGTTTATATGATGTAATAATTAAGAAATAGACATGATAAGTTGTTTTTATAGTTAATTAGGCCTCATAAAGGAAACAAAACTCAAAACAAAGTCTAAAAGAAGAGTTTGTGTTTGACCTTCTCACTCTCACTTGTTGGTTGAGAGAATATTGGAAACAGTTAAACCACTTAGGAATTTGACTCTTGAAGGTGGGGACACTATTTGATTGAGTCCATATGTATCATTTCTCATTCAGAGAGAGGGTTTCGACTTTTGTGGAGAGACTTGTGCCTTAAGTTTTCATACAGCTAATCAAGGGGCAGTTGCAACTATTTTTCAGGAATACTTGTTCAATGAGTTTGTGGTGTTATTTTCCTTTCATATCAGTTTTATTATTGATGAAATCATCGCTTTACATTCTTTTCTTTCTTCTTATGGTTTTCCTTACAATCATATAGACATAATTCTCAGATTTCAAAGCTCAGTTTATGTGGAAAATCATGTTTGTGTTTCTCTTCTTTTAGATTAATGAATTCATGCTAATACATGCTCATTATGATTTCTTAAACTCTCAGACCTATACTACATTGACTAAATCTTAAGTTCACCATAACACATTGTTATCTAGCTCCTCTTTATACCTGTTACTACACACTTGATACCTTGACCTAATTGCTTGTTCTCATCCCTAGCCAACAAACCTAAAAAAACCTAAATTTTCAAATACTCAAACAAGACTTATACATCTAGCCTAAAATCCATTTATTTTCCAGTTATTCATTGACAAATCGTTAGAGAGATCCCTCTCTGGTTCAGTAGGGCTAGCTACTGAATTGAAAGTGGTTCGAGGTTACCTCTTTCGATCTCCTCCTCAGCCTAGGGCATTGTAGAGGATAACATTTTGGCATTGTTTCCAGGGAACGAAAGATCATATATTCCCTGGGAAAGAATGACAAGGATCAGATCTAATTGCTGATGGTGGACAATGACCAGACATGGGAAGGCTGAAGCATCCCACCTCGCGACTCCAATAAGTTTCATACAATTTCAAATTACTCCATTTCTGACTGAATTGGCGACTTCACTGCTGCAAGATGAATCCCAAATCTGAAAGGTATACTCCCTTAAATTGTGCTCATATACCAGGTTTTCCAAACCGCATGCCTTGTGTAGATTGGAAGACTTATTTTCCGAAGTTAAAAGATGAGAAAGGAGAGCATGTTTCTCTTCACTTGGTCAAATTTCACATGCATGTACATAGGCTACAAATTCAGTTTCTTGAAGATTGTCTGATGAAGATGTTCATGGCACAGGGGCTTCGCTAGGGGAGCAATACCATACCACGTGCATTCATATTGGGGGATATATATTGAGGAAACAATGACATAATATATTGAGCATATAATAAGGGGTAAAAGATTTTTATATTGGCAGGTATAAAATATCAAGCTCAAAGTTAATGAGAAAATATAAAGGGGTATAAAAAATGTTAATGAAAAAATGGATACCTACAATATCTAGTGAAAGTAGGGGTTTTTTAAATTGGTAGGTGTATTGGGTTCATATTGGTAGGGGGTTAAATAATGCGATTTTTAGAGGTATTTTCCAATATGTAGTCAAATTAAGGGTATTCTTTAGTATGCCACGAACGCACGCACTATGTCAGAGGTTCATTGAGTGAAACCCCTGTGGTTCATGGCCACCTTGGAGGAACAAGAAATATCATGGTATGAAGGTTTGTCACCTGGTTGTATTTATTCACTTGCTGATTTTCATATGATGTTTTATGAAAATTTTAAAGAAGAACATCCATCTGTACTTCTAGTAAAATATTGTTGCAAGCATTTTCAAGGTTTTATTCATCATTTGGAAAGTGTTTATGGTGATGAAGAGTTCATGGATGAAGAGATCCTAGAGGCTTTATATGAGAATCATTTCCATCACCAAGAAGAATAGGTGTTTTCTCCCTTAGATGAAAGTGAAACTGAGCAAGACTCCAATGATGACATTAAAAAGGTTGTAGACATTTCAAAAGAACAAGAGAACAATCAACCATGTTTTAATGAATAAATGATGCTTATGAATGATATTCATGTTCCATCCTACGAGTTTGATGAATCTTTGCAGTAGATTTGTCAGTCTTTTAATGAAAGATATTAATATAGTCATTCATTTTTTGTTTTAGATTGTTCCTTCTCTGGTTTTTTTTTTCAAGATCAGGTATGTGAAGACCATGATGAGGCTTCTCATGAAATGTATGAACAAGGATATGAAACACTATTCCAAGAGAATATTCGTGCAAATCGTAATTTTGAACTGGCATGTGTGGAGGTTTCAGACAATGTAATTATGGTAAAAAATAGTCATCAAACATTGCAGGCAGATAATGAAGAGGAGAGCAACGATAGACAATTTGTTTTAGAGCGTCATGCACACGATGATCTTCCTCCAGGTGAAGAAAATGAGGAGTCTTTTGAAGAAGAGGAGATTGTCCCAGATCCTATGGATGTGCACATGTTTTCTATTGATGATATGGTTGCCTCAAACATACATTTTCAAGAACAAACTTCCATTTTTCCTAATGCGAATGAAAAACTTAATGAACATTTTCACCCTGACAAAAATTTTGCATTGGAAAATGAAGGGTGTTCTTGTATTTCTGTTGACTTTCAAGACAGGGTAACATTTCAGATTTTTAAGGATCCTTACACTGATTTGTTGCAGCCATCTGGGAAGATGAATTTTCTTGTATTTGTGGATCATGAGCACATGTTCAATGGACACTTGAAGTGGCAAATCTTTTGTTTTTTCTTCCTTCTCAAGGAAAGTACAAGCATAATTCAAATAAGTAGCCATTTCCTGGATTGGTTACACTGGAGGGATCATTACACATGATTGTATATAAATCTTTAGCAGGTGGGCGGTTATCATCAGTATTTGGAGCCCGAGGAGAAGGCCCTAAGATCCCAATGGTCTGCTGCCATAAGTAACTTCAGTCAATGTGTTTTTTATAGTAAGGTCAGTTAATCAGTCAATTTTGAGTTCTGAGTTTAGTATTTTCCTTCTGACTCCATGCCCAATGGATAAGGTTACTTGATCTACTGTGTTCTTGACACCTCCAAGGAACTGCCATCCCTAGCTGGAGCCAATGTTAGTGTCAATGAGTTTAGCCTGTCACCAATGATCAAATATGCTCTTACAAGGTGTTGTTAGGGTGTTAAGTCAAATTTTTGTCATTTCAGTGAATCTTCAAATAAAAATTTGGTCACTGGTTGTTGTGTCTAGGTCACTGCTAATCCCTTCACTTACTCTTGGTATTCATCATTCATCATGGTCATTGTCTTCTTCGAGGTATCATATCTTCATTTAAATGTCTTAGGTCATGAAATGGTTAAATTCCTCATTTTAAGTCATGGTCTAGTGTTTCACTCCATGTGTCATCATGATACCATATGTCAAAACAAAAACATGTCCATCATGTGATTCAGTGGGTAAAGGGAGTTAGCAGCTTAGGGAAAGCAAAATAAAGGTAAAGGTAATGTTTTATTTCAAATAAGACAATGTTGCAATACACTACCTTGTCTAATCATTTCTCATAGGGAAAATTTTTCTTCAAAATATGTTTATGAACAAATGGAAAAGAATTTTACAAAAGTGAAAGAGGTTTTTGTCAATTATAGTCCATGGAACAAAACCCTCCATTAGTTTATGCACAGGTGTTTTTATTTGAGAGAAATTCCCAAACTACACTTGCTACAAGAGAGTTGCTGCACTTCTGGACAATTTGAATTCAAGACAATTTTTTCAGGGGTTTGGAGCTGGTGTTGGCAGTGCTTAAGGAATTTATTGTGTACCATACATCATAGTATTTCCAACCATGCCACTTTCAGCCCAAAAATCCTGCAGGAAGGTAGTTAAAAGTGCTTTGAAAGTTGGCGCTGCGCTTTTGTTAGAAGCACGTTGTGTTGTTAGAGTGACCTTGGGAAAACTCATTTTGCTCAGCCTTGGAGAGGCCATTTTACATTATTAAATACTCTATGGACAACTAAAAATTCTAATATTTCCAATGGTACCATCATATCATGATTTGGATTAGTGGAAGGCATCCAAAAGTTCTCTCCTAGTTGGCGCCGCATTTTTGTCAGAGACACCCTACGTTTTTGGAATGACCTTGGGAAAATAATTTTTTCTCCCTGCTAGAGTGTCCCAATTAAATTCTTGATGAGTCCATATTTTAGCAGAATTCAATATATTTCAAACAAGCTATCAAGTTCACAATTTTGAGCAGTTTAACGCTTCCAAAAGTGGGTTTCAAGTTGGTGCTGCATTTTTGGGAGAGGCGCTGCACTTCTGTGAAATGCGTTGCACTTTGGTGCTTCACTTCTATGAACTGCACTGTGCATAGGGTAGAGTATCCCAAAACTCACCAAAAGTCACCCAAATGAAATATTTAAGCTTACATTTCATTTTTTTTATTCTTCTAAGTTGATTCACAAGTAAGTATCATCATCTAACTCACCTTTTTCCTTTAGCAAAGTAAATGCAAATGTGAGTTTTCTTCATCTAGGGTTTGTGAGAAATTCCATGCTGCAAGGCTAGTGTAAGTGATGGGTTTTGTTAGTTATGACATTGGAAAATTTTAAAATTTTCAATCTCATACCTCTGCACATGTATAAATCACTCTATCATTCACTAATCAACTCATCTACCCTCAGATTACCTCACCTTTACACAAACCCTAGTTTATACTTATCATTTTGGACAATTTCCTAGAAAGACTGTTTTTCAAATTCTCCTACTTATCTCTCTCTCTAATTTTACTCAATTCAAACTTCCTAAGTCTCCTACAACCCATTTACATCTCCCAAAATTCCCCTGCCATCATTTCCTTTCCCTAACCCCCTCATTTCATCATTTCACTTATTCCTCACTGTTTTTCCATTCTCCTGTTATCTAGGGTTTCTATCAAAATGTAGGGAGATTATTCACCATCAGAAAGGAGAAAACATCATAAAGGAGGGAGAGTCTCGAGATATGATCCTACCAACTTGTTGATGGGCCAAAATGTACCGCCAATGTCTAAGGGGTCTCCTCGGTGTAAAATCCCAATTAGACTCCACATCGTTTGGAGTAGGAGGCCTATAGGGTATGTGGGCTCAATTGCCACCATGATTGTTTTCTTCTCTTGGTTATCAAATGAGATGTGCTAGAGTGGGGTGAGAATTAAGTGCTTGGGCAATGAAACAAAATCAGACCAAGATTGAAAAATTGTAGAAAGAGGTTTAAACAAGTCACAACAATGATAAGAAGAGATAAATGATGAGGGCGATTAGTGAGCTAAAACCCCATCGAACATAATAAACAAGAACATGCCAGAGGTTAATTGTGAAGTAGTTCAGAATAGGTCACCGACATGGCAAGGAACAAGTAAACACAGATTCTAAAGTGAAGCATACATGCGACCACTATGTATCGGTACATAACATCTCGCGTATATGAAAGCACACATACAAATATGGTGAGGTATCAAACAACTAATACAACCACCATGAGTAGAGAGACTCTGTAAATAATCCCAAACTTAGCCAATATAGAGAGACTGTCCTAGATTTGATCAAGGACCTTCTGGAAAATGAATTTGCTACCATTCCTAAGAAACAGAATATGAAAGCTCACAGTTTGGCCACTTTTGCTAGTACCTGCAAATTTCCTTTTCAGCCCAACCACCAGTACACTGCAGAAGTGAGACATAGGCCTGTAATACTTGAAAATTTGAAATATTGGCAGATTTTCTCACAAGATTCACAAATTTATGATTTCATGAATGCTGAAGGAGAGTTTCAAAATTGTAATATAGATACATATTGTACAATAGACAATGACATAGACAGTGAAATAGATGTAAATGCTTTAGATATAAGTAAACCCACTAATTTTGCTAAAGTAGAAATAGATAGCTTAGAAAATGTAGAAATAGAAGAAATAATGAATGATGATCCTGAAATTTTAAACCTTAAAGATAACTTTTTTCCCAAGGGATAAGTCCCATTAGAGGATTAGTTTGATTCAAATGATGTAGCTAGGAAACCAAAAATGGAGCCTTTAAGAACATATATAGAAGAATGTAACATAGGAACTGAAGAAAAACCTAAGCCCATTAAAATATCAAAAGCCTTACCTCCAGAGGAAAAGGTTAAATGTATAAATTTGTTCAAAGAATTTCAAGATGTATTTGCCTGGAGTTATGAAGACCTTAAGTCTTATGACACCAGCATAATTCAACACAAGATACCCATAAATCCTTTAAACAGAAGCTTAGGAGAATTAATCCAATTCTTATGCCACTAATTGGAAAGGAAGTAAAAAGGATGTATGATGCCCAAATCATAGCTCCCATTAGATAGTCAGATTGGGTCTTAAACTTAGTCACTACTAGGAAGAAAATAGGATAAATCAGAATCTGTGTTGATTTCAGAAACTTGAACAAAGTCTCATTAAAATACAACTATCCTCTCCCAAAAATGGACCACATTCTTCAGAGGGTAGTAGGCTCATCCAGAATTTCATTACTTGATGGATTCTCTGGATACAACCAGATCTTAGTTCAACCAGAGGATCAAGCAAAGACTGCATTTACTACTCCTTGGGTTACTTTCATGTATTTTAAAATTCCTTTTGGATTAATGAATGCAAGAGCTAAATTCCAAAGAGCTATGGATATAGCCTTTGCCAAGGAAATTCATGACTTTCTAGTAGTCTCCCGGGATGAAAATCCATTGGTACATCTCCTTATCAGCTAGTATATGGAATGGATGTTGTTTTTCCATCCTCTGTAGGAGTTCCAGTGATGAAGATCATTCAAGATTTGTAGGTAGAGCCAAATGATATCCAAAGAAGGATAAAACAGACAATACACTTGCAACAAACCAGAGAAGAAGTCTATGTCAAATCACAAGTAATCCAGGATAAAATCAAAAATATTTTTGACAAAAAGACCAAAGTTGATGATTTTTACATAGGTGATAAAGTTCTCAAATGGGATTCTAGAAGAGAAGACAAGGGAAAACATGGCAAATTTGATTTCCTATAGCAAGGTCCTTACATCATTTATGGTTATAGGGGTAACAATGCCTTTTTCTTGAGAGAGTTAGATGGAACAGATCTACCAGGAGGACCTGTCAATGGTAGAATGTTGAAGCATTACTTATCCACATATTAACAACAGTTCACTTTACTTTACTCATTGTATATAACACTGCATATTTTAGATTGGATTGAATGGTAATCTTTTAAGGTTGAAGCCCAGAGAGAAGGCCCTGAGCTTTGAAAGGTTCACCATCTTAAGTAAAGCAAAATCACAGAAGAGAAGTTTGCAAGCTAGCTACAGTCATAGTTTCAAAGGCTATTGATCTTAAAGTTCTTGACATTTCACCAAAAAATGCCATCCCCATGTGGAGCCACTGTTAGGGTCCTATAATAATAGGATTCATAATTTTGAATTGGCTATGGTTAATCTTGTAATATTGTACATACTTTTTCTTTCTGCAAAAAGTTTTCCATATTAAAAATTAAAAAATGTAGAGAGGGTATGTCCTAAAAGATTAATCAAAGGGAAAAAAGAAAGGAAAAAAGATCAAAAAAGTAAAAAATATGAACCCAAAAAAGAAATAAAACAGATCATGAAAGTGTGCAAATTCAAATGCTAATACTTTTTACTTTACTATGCAAAATAAGATTGTGTGTAGCTTGGCAAAAATGTCACAATCCATGATGGTCAAATAGCTTAATTTTGACTCGTTCATGCTTTAAATTTCATGTTGATAGATAGAGAATAAGATATAGCCAAACTTTTTAACCTTGGCAGATCAGTAGTTAGGTAGAGAATAAAAATGAGCTCATCAGTTTAATCTGAGCCATTGGAAGTTATAAGGTTAGAATTAGATAGTTTTATTGTCAAAAGAAAAGGAAATAAAGGGTCTGCAAGCTCAAATACACCCAATAAATGAAGAAAAAAATGTTAGGATAAATAAAGGGTAGGTAGAAAAATGGTTGCTAAGTCAAAAGCACATTTATCATGCTTAATCCTATATTTCATGTGCAAGAGGATTTATGAGAAAGAAAGGATATCCACCAAGCTTGTTTGACTAATTTCCCCTCATTTCACTACACCCCCACATACTTATTTGCTAATTTCCCATTATCCCTTCATTTCTTATAAAATACCCTTTTTCCCCTCATTTTGACCTTTACCCCTGAGTTTCACACATTCCCCTAGAAATTACCCTTCAAAAATCATTACCCCTTCACAAAACCCCTTTCCCTAGTGTGAAAACCATTACCTATTACAAATATCACTGCCCCCCTTATTAATTTCTCTTTTCCCCCTAAAAACCCATAAAAACCCCCTTATCCTAAGTTTTTATGCCCCCGCATTATGTAATTAACCCCCCCATTTCATATTTCCTCGAAAAACCTTTTTAACCCACCAACCCTTGGTGTAGTTGAAAAACTCCCACCAAATAACCCATGGTCCCACCTTAATACCCGCTGCTTATACTAAAATCCCGACCTTATTTCCTAATTAATTACAATTCTTTGTAATTAAACCCTGGGCCCCGCATCTCCCTTTTCTGATTCTATCCGTTCAACTTAACCACACGATAGCCCTCCGATCTCCTACCCCTAGATCCAAAAGCGTATATCCATATCGTGTAGGTTCATCGTTCGATCGATAACATCCCGAGAGCACATGAGATTCATAGTTTTTCCTAGGCGTTATTTTGCTATGTGGCAGCACCAGGCTAGATCGCGTGCTCGCGACAAATACTGCCTGCCCTCCAAAAGCGGTGCGATGGCCCAGAAATCCACCTCCCTGCCTAGACCAAAAATTGTCCATTGTTCATTGATTATTTTTGCGCAAAAATGTGACCGTTAGCCGTTAAAAGGCCGAAAAAGCCCCAAATTGCTCTTTTTGCTCATTTTTCACTACAACTGCTGCTTAGCCATTTGCGACACCCTGAAACCTCCGCGACCAATTTGACCATTGTCTTTCACCTGAAGAAGCTCCATATACCTAATTGAAGCAACCAGTTGACAGTTGAAGACACCGTACCCTTTGCATTCTCCACTGAAACCAGTCTGCTCACCAAACCATTGATTTCCAGGTATTCTTGGGAAAAACCAGAACGACCCTTCAATTTGCAAACACACAATTTAAATTGAAAGCTTAATTAATTAAATTAACTAAGAAACTTTCCTAAATTGAAGAGAAATTTATTTGTATACCCCAAATTCTTGTACAGATTGTAATTACCCACCCACTCTACTAGAGCTTATAAACCTCACTTCTGGAACCACTACAAGCCTAATTCATATCTCTAAACCCAATTATAGCTTCCCAAACCTCTCTCGACATGAGACCTCTGTAAACCCCTCACTTGAACATCGAGCACCTTGCATTAGCAGACAGATATTTCCAAATAAAGGATACTTCTTCCCCTGCCTACCTTCTAAAGCTCCATTGTTGGAGTAAGGACAAATTCTTAAATCACAATGATGACATTCACCTATGGGAGTCTAATTTTCCCAAGTATTTTCTTTCAGAAGTACACCCATTCCAAAAATGCATCCACTTTTGTCATGCTTGCTACATTCCAGCCAAAGGGCCATTGTCACCCCTGACCAACCAGTGTTGTTTACCATCACTGCAGAATCCATTAACCAAATGTTGCAGATCCAATCGAGCCCTAATGGGACCCCACTGTCTATTGGAGACTTGTTGGACCTCTATAAAAAGCTGGACCTTCCCAGCATAGCCCAAATTTTCCAAAATTTCATCATAGAGGAATGTCATACTCCCACAGATAGTCCCCCTTATGCTGCCACCATCTTTTCTGAGAGAGGCAGACAAATTATTACCATGCTCTCTTGCAATTTAGGATATACCAAAAATGAGCATGTGGATGAGGTTTTCCTAGCTTTCCTTTCCATTTTTATCCCAGGAAAGCCTCCTGTTGTAATTTACAATTATGCTCAGTTCATAGCAGATAGGATGCATGAGCAGTTCACCAGACTACTTATTAAGAGAGTCTTCAAGTACTCATCTGTATTATTTCACATGTTTCTATACTACAAATCAGATAAATTCCATGTCAGCATTCAAAAGTTGGATACCAAAGGAAATCCAAGGTCAGTTATCTATTGGACACCCTTGATCCATAAGTACTCCACTATATTCACTTACAAGCACTTCATTGATTCATTTCTCCATCCAATTATGAATATGCTAACCAGTAGCCCTCAGCCCAGAATCAATCAAGAGATCAAAAGGGTGTTACAGTTGGCCAAGAACAGTAAGGTGGAAGACTGGTATTTGTACCAAAACCACACAAAAATAAGAATTTATGGATGCCAACTTGCCCCTTACAAATTGCCCAAATACCTCCCCGTGAGGATATATGCACTAGAATACTTTAGGCAGATTATCAACTCTGATGAATTCAACTTCCTAGCAACTGGGAAGAAAGCCCAATTCAAAATGAAAAATCAAGCGGGCCCCTTCATTTATAATACCAGAGAAGCTGGACCAGAGGCAGATAGAATTTTGCAACAAATGAATTCCAAAAACAGCTTTATGTGGTAGTATGACCCTCATGGAGTCATAAACAAGTTGAGGATCAAGGTTAAATTGGTACCTTTCATCCATCATCCCAGTCCAGACATTGAGAGGCTTGCCAACCAATCAGAATGGTTGGAAAACACTCTAATTGACATGGATAGTACTGTAGTTGATGAAGAAAATAAACTGATTTATTTAGAGAAACAAATTGATGAACGTTCCTTCCTGCAGGTTCCAAAACTAGGAGAAACAATGAATATTCCTCCTATTTTACAGACTCCAGCAAATGAAGACAGGAACCCAAAGAGAAATAGGGAAGAAGGTTATAGTTTAATTATGGAAACCATAGACGAACAGTTTGAGATCAGTTACAGGAAGAAGCCCAAGCTTAATCCTATAACTGAACATGAAGAAACCATTGAATAAGTGGAAATCACTGAAACTGATACAATGGTGGAAAGAAGAAAAGGTACAACAGCTTCAAGAGAAACAAATCAGCCATCAACATCAAATGCTCAACTTAATGAGAGACAACTCAATGTTGATGTTTCTTCATTCACTATGCCAGTGAATAAAGAAAAGGATATCAAGGAAAAATATAAAGAAATTAAGTTGAGAAATGAGAAGTTGAAGGCTAAGACTTATGCTCAATACTTCAAGCACACACCAACAAATCAAAACAGGTTGATGTCAACTTTTGACATTAAAATAGGAAAAATGCAGGTGTCATTCATGTAGCCTACAGTCCAACAACCAAAAGCATCAGCTGACTACAGGAAAACAGGGTTTGAGGTTTTAGCTAGGGATGTTCATCCCATTGACAAAATTGAGTTCGACAAGCAGGCAGGTGAGATGATCTATTCCACCTTAATAGGTAAAGCCATGGCTACACATAAGTTTCAAATTTCATTGGACACCATTGCAACACAGTACAAATTGGAAAAGGCCTCCTCACAGGCCAAGGACAAAAGTATCAAGTCATTGGAGGACTTGGTAATTGAATTGGTACATGATCCCAATGATATCAAGGGTGCTAAGAAATTAATAAAAAAGAAGAATGAGGACATTGTTTCTCTCAAAAAGTAACTCAAATTTCCTCATTCAGAGCACCCACAAACAAAAGAGGTCCTTGAGAGCCAAAATCATCAGGAGGAGATGATGGACCTTGTTCTCAAACTTAATGATCAACTAAAGGAAATGGATAAGGAGTTAGACAACTTGATACAATTAAAACAAGCTAGTCTTGAGACTGCCCTTGCCACTATCATTCCAACAGTTACCATATTAGTACCATCCTCTTTGGCAGCATCATTGGCTCCTACATCTCCACTGGCTACAGCCCTTCCAGCTTCTACAGCGTCTACATCAGCAACGGGGTCGACAACAGCAGCAACCCAGCCAAGTGACAAGGCAAGAAAGTTGGTTAAGGAAATGGAAGACATGTCCATTCAAACCACACAAATAAACAAGCTTAAGGAAAATATAACCAGTCTGGAGAATGACAATAAGCTCGCCCAAATTATGCGCAAAGATGAAGTACAAAAGGCAACCAGAATGAATGAAAGGATAAAGAGCCTAGAGAAAGAGCTGACATTAAAGGAACCACTTGGCCAAGCCAAGGAACATTTATGGGCCAATATCATTGACTCTGTCAATGATATTTGGCCATCCATTCAAGTAATTTTTTAAAAAATTGACTTAGTGAAAGGGGCTATAGAAGCCATATAGAGAGTTAAAACGGAACTAGGAGATATGACAGAGGAAGCCACTAGGATCATTCACTTCCTTAACTCAAAAAACAAATATGAATTGTAGGAATTAGAGATACCTTATAGAACAAGCACAATATTGGAAGTAAAGAGGGTCCTCACCAAGAGGAATTTAATGCTAAACCTTGAAGATAAGTGCCAAACCATGCAGATGGATATACACAGATTCATGGTTAAGTTTGAAGTTTTGAGGAAAAAGGGTCTACCTAATCCCTTGGTGATAAATGATAAGTTGATGCCACAGGATGACTACAATAGAAGAATTTAGAGAGGTGGTCAGAGATCAGGTAAACACTTCATCTATGAAGGGGATTCCTACTAGAAAGGTCTTATATCAGACCTTTGACAACTTTTTTTAGCTCCAGCAAGAGGTAAAAAAATGTAAATAAACCCACTTTTTCCAAATACACTGAGGTAGATCAAATATATAGGAAGATGGTAAATATCAAATTACCAGATCCAGAAACATGGGAGAAATTGAATGATTTACTGTAAAGATACACAGTCAAAATGTAAAAATGTACAGTAAGGGTGAAAATAGCACAATAAAAGGATAATGATAAATCAGCCAGGTAAAAAAGTATTGGTTGAAAGTGTATTAGTTGAAAGGTCAAATTACAAATAAGAGCCAGCGTGAAGACCAACAGCAAAGCAGAGAATAAAAGGAAAAATATCAGATCATAAAGAACAACAGAACCTAATAAACAGGGACAACATACAACAATTGAACATCTGTCTCTATCTTCTTGCATGAAGATATTTCTTACTCCTAAATTAATTCCCAAGGTAGTTTGGGATATTTTGTAAACTATTTTTATATAAACACTTCATATGTAGGTTTTAACCCCTTCCAGAAATTACCTGCATACAAATTCTAAAACATAGAAAATTAACAATGTGAGGGCATAACACATAAAACACATATACATAGAGATTTTCCCCTGGATCCCAAAACCGGGACTACCAGCTTGATTTTTCATTATTTTCCTTTCAATGTTACAATACATATTTATACATGCTGAAGCATCCAATACCATGGACCAAAAACCATTGCGTCCAAAACCATGTACCGAAAACCATCGCATCCAAAAAAAACATGTGCGAAAATCATGCAAAAAACCGTAGGTGGGTCCGCCCAACCTAACATAGGGTCCAAAACCAAAATTTTCCGGGGTCCTACCCCAAACCCCATAAAGTGGGGTTACAGGCACACCTCAAACCCCCCATGACCCCCCCCGGTACACAATTGGCGCAACGAAGGGGGGCTCCGCCCCCCCTCTAATCCCCGGTTAACTACATGGGTTAGTCATGGAAATAATATAACATAACCCAACATTCTCCCACTTGTTGTTTTCTTTCCACAGGGGGGCACAAGAGAGCTTAGTCATTGTTCCAGCCCTGAAATGCCCAATGTCTCTCTACACCAAGAGAACTTCTTAGAGCTCACAGATTTTGTTAATACATCTGCAGTATTCTTCAAAGTGTCCATGTTTACCAGCAACACCTTTTTGTCTTCTATCATATCCCTCACAAAGTGATATTGAACATCAATGTGCTTTGTATTTGAATGTTATGCAAGGTTCTTTGCCAAGAAAATTTCACTTTGGTTGTCACAGTCTATCCTTATAGCTTCCTGTACTAACCTCATACTTGAACAAAATCTCTGCAACCAAACTGCTTCCTTGCTTGCATGAGTGGCTGCCATGTATTCTACCTCTGTAGTTGATAATGCCACTATAGATTGTTTCTTACTCATCCAAATGACTACACCTCCAAATAGGTTAAACACATACCCACTTGTAGATCTTCTCTGATCGACATCTCCAGCCTAGTTTGCATCAAAAAAGCCATGAATATCCAACATTCTTTCCAATCCTGGTCTTCCTTGATAACACAAACCATAATCACTAGTGCCACACAAATACCTGAAAACCCACTTCACTGTTGTCCAATGATCCTTCCCTGGTTTTGACATAAACTTGCTCAATACTCCCACTGCATGTGCAATGTCTGGTCTAGTACAAACCATTGCATACATCAGGCTACCGACTACACTTGCATATGGAACACGGGACATGTCCTCTTCCTCTTCTTGTGTCTTGGGACACTGTTTAGCAAATAACCTCACACCTACAGGAATAGGAATGTTCACCGGTTTACTATCCTGCATATTAAGCCTCTGCAGTATTGTCTTGATATACTTCCTCTGGTTTAACCAGAGCTCCTCTTTGCCCGATCTCTTTTAATTTCCATGCCCAAAATATAGTTTGCAGCACGGAGATCTTTCATGTCGAATTTGGAGGACAATTGGGTCTTCAAATCCTGGATAATTTCTTTGTCATTTCCAACCAGCAACATATCATCCACATACAAGACCAGATAAATAACATGGTCACCAATTAATTTAAAATACACACAGTGATCTGATTTGCTTCTAGAGAAGCCAAGTCCTCATATAAATGTATCAAATTTATGATACCACATCCTTGGTGACTGTTTTAACCCATACAACGACTTCTTTAACTTGCAGACCAGTTCTTTCTTACCCTTCACCGCAAAGCCTTTAAGTTGCTTCATGTATATTTCCTCTTCTAGATACCCATGAAGAAATGTTGTCTCCACATCCATCTGTTCTACCTCAAAATAAAAAGTAGCAAAAACAGATAAAAGTAATATAATAGAAGTTACCTTGGCAACAGGAGAAAAAATATCACCAAAATCAATTCCCGGCACCTGGGAATAACCTTTTGCTACCAATCTAGCTTTGTATTTCTCCACTTTTCCTCCTGCATTTGTCTTCTTTTTGAACCCCCATTTTCCGCCAATGGGTTTCCTTCTAGCCAACAACTCCACCAGATCCCAAGCCTCATTTTTTGTGCAAAGATGCCATTTCATCAACCATGGCCTCTTTCCAGAGTTTTCCATCCTCTGAATCCACTGCTTCCTTCACAGTTCTGGGATCATCATCAGTAGTAGATAAAAGCAAAATTTGAACAGAAAGCAAATGGACTATACCTTTCTGGCTACCTTCTTTCTCGAACTGATCTTCTCACAGCCGGAGTTTGTGGCTCTTCATCTTCTGATTCCTCCTCTGCTGTAGAGTCTGATTCTTCCTCCTTTAGCTCAAACTCTATCTTCTTAGGTTCCTTTCGTTGGACTTCATGTTTAATAAATCTTTCACCTCTCTGAAAACCACATCTTGGCTGTACACAACCTTCCATGTGACTAGGTTCCAAAGCTTATAACACTTTAAACCATGCTGATACCCAATAAAGATGCACTTTTCAAATTTACTATCCAACTTGGTTCGTTTCTCCTTTGGAACATGTACATATGCATCACATCCAAATACCCTCAGATGTGAAAGAGAGGGTTTCTTACCAGTCATACCTCTTGTGGAGTCTTAT
>APFE030034939.1:17030-40561 GCA_000404065.3 Pinus taeda | reverse complement strand
ACTTTACATCCGCTACAAGAAAACACGCAAGAGGCGAAAATCGCACTAAGGAAGCCTGGATTAAGAAACAAAGGAAATTTTTGATAATCACGCATCACTGGGTAAAAATTCTCGAAATGGGAAGCCTCTAATTGCTCAGTCTCCTGTAAGCCAGTACCGAAAAGATGGTGCTAGCTCTTGCTGACTCTGTTTTGCGACACATTTAAAGGCTGAAGTCAGTCAACTGACTCATATCAAGCAAATGCTGAATTCTTGCGACATTAAGGAGAAAATACAGAAATAGTTAGTTTTAGATTTAATTTTAGAAATAGTTTTATTTTATTTTGCCTAGAAAAAGGACGGTCATTTAAACCATATCCTAAATTTTTGTAAATATGTTAATTTTAGACATAGTTAGTAGTATTTAAACCGTTCTCATGCATTTAGAGAAGGGTACAAAAATTTATCCAAAACTTGTCCTCACAACATGCACTTTTGCACCCTCCGAGGAGGTTTTGGTGAATGAATGGAACAGGGTTTATTGATTTTTGCATCTGATATCTGCTACTGATGTTGCACTTTTGTACTCTTAGTTGATGTCGGATTAAGAAGAGATAAATCGTTATCGCTTGAAGCTCATGAGTAGAACTAGTTATAAATGGTACTTCTATCTCTTAACTATTTCTATCTCCTGTGTTAGAGTGATATTTAAGCTTAGTTTTTTATAGGTTAATGCTTGAATGCCTGAGTTATCATTTCGCACTTTTGTATGGTGATAGGTATTTATTTGTGCTTGATATGTGAACATCGTACTATGGGATATGCTTCTCATAATTGTTTCGTCTAACTTTTTATGCAAAGTAGTTCGTCTATATTTAATTCTTTTCTTATAACAGTTGAATGATATTTATTAATAATTGTTATTTGAAATCATTTTAGATCGCATAATAGAAAAATCTTACCCTGTGCTAGTATAGATATTAGATGTCGTTGCTTTTTTAGAATGCAATTTCATATCATTAGATTAGAATTAGAAGTAGATTATCTCATTTAGAATCTTTTAAAGCCACAAACATCAATCAATCTTACACACACACACAAATTGGGAAACTAGTCCCATTATCGCCAGTCGGACCCGCTATACCAAATGGAAAAGGAGCTGCCAACCAAGGTCCGGACCGGGCGGGTATCCCCCTTGTTGTTGAATTGATTTCTAGTGCTTCAACACACCCACATTGCACTATTATGTCTGCTTAAGTGTGGGCCCCACTTGGCCCTTCTCCATGATTCTTTGTGACATTCCCATGTCATATTAATTTTTGGGTTCAAATACTACAGTAGTTTTACACCAGTGGTTTTCAATTCTGGAACCCCCTTTTCTAATTCATGATAGCCTAGGTGACTTCAAGGTAAATATAGGTAGTTGACCGACCCCTTCCATGATCACTCCAACACAATATGGCATCCTTTTAGATGTGGGACCCTTGATGTGAATACCTATCAGAACCACCCCCACACACCCTTCCCCCCAAGTTAACTCACAATAGAGAGGGGGGTATGGAATGCACGACGGCCAATTATATGGCCATACTTCGATCAAAGGGTAATTATATGAGTCATGGACAATTATTTTAGTTGATGAACCTATCAAATGAGAAAGGCTTCATAATTGTTTTTGTCACCATTCCAATGCAACAACTGATTCTAGGTACATCAGTGATGATGACGAGAGATGGGTAATGGCAAGGTTTCGCACTAGAATCATGGCCAAGTCAACCTCTTCTTCATCGAGATGCTCATATTAAATAATCAATCTTCCAGTGGTGGACAATAGGTGGTGCCAAGGTCACATGGAACCTAAAAAATCATTATGAAGGGGACCCACCTCCACATCCAGGTCATGCCGACCAAGACCATCATTGCAGTGACATTCATTATTAAGTGAAGCAAAGGAGGCTATGAGTGGTGTGAGGTGTCAAGGATCCATGTGGCCACTACCATGTAGGCTCACCATGGGACCCACCAAGTCCTTCCCTTTGACATAATGCAATAAGATCATGTTACATCCATTTTCAAAGGAAATATGGGGGCATGCTATTATCCACCATTAATATGCCCACTCTCCTAGATCCTTGGATCATGCACATTTTCAATGACAATATCATAAAAAAATATACCTAGGATTTGTCATATGTGCTCAAGTTGAGCATAGTGAGATGCTTGGATTACTAGATCCATTTTTTAGTCCTATTGGAAATTTGCCTCCTCACATATCCAGATGTAATTAACTCTTACAAGAGTAAAATGGTATACGAACTAGATACAATGTTCACCAAAAGACCATTTGTTCCTAAAAGGGATCAATATTTCTTCCAAAACATCAAATCTAGAGCAAAAGAGAGAAATGGATCCAAAGGATATATTTCACCAAAAAACAACATATCATGCATATTATGTGAATCCCAAGACAATATAAAAATATACATGTGTTCATAATTAAGGCATCCTCACACCAATCTTGAGATAAATGACTATCAACTCTAACTGAGTATTTATTAACATACAATATAACTGTTTCTTCTCCATATGTTAGATAGCCTATAATCTCGAGTAAGATTGTGAGCCATCCAATTCATAGAGATATTAGATAAGTGAAAAACACTTATCTTAATAGGTTCATAGAGAGACCTCATATGACTAGATATAATCATAAGCAACTCTTGAGTTCATGTAAATATTAACATTCATATAATACAAAAAGTTCATCATATCCTTAGACACATATAAGGTAGTTTTTCCACCATGCACATATAGTAAATCCAGTAGCCCTCCATGAGTAATGTTGAACCATAAATATGTGCATAACTGTTGATGCCCCGAAAATCGTTACATCAACATCGGGGGATAACCACTCGGTCCAGACCTTAATACAGTTCCTTTTTTGTTTGGGATGGTGGCTCCGACTGGATATAATGGGACCCGTTTCCTAATAATGAATAAAAGGGGGTGAATGAATGATTGGTTTTCTAACAAGTGATAATAAATGGAGGACTTATTCGATGAACGAAAACGTAAATGACTATTTTATCCCGGGAAGCTTCTATTCTTTAAGTGCAACATTTAATGATCTATGTTTGCTGATAGGCATATAGATGACACTATGCAATAAACAAAGACATTCATTTAAATGATAATTGCTTCATTCAAATATTTGAACGAAGTAATTGATAAAACAATATTACACTTCTCTTTTATATTACCGATACATGCATGATTGAGAGAATAACAAACTATAAACATCCAATAGTGGAAAGTATAGAGTTTACTGTTAAAACACATTCACATATTCAATAATAGAATAAATGACCAAACAACAATTCACATAAAAGGAATAAATTCAGACATAGATAATAGTACCATATGAGCTGCGAATTATTCCCTATGCCAATCGCAATTTGAATTCCTTCTTCCGATTCAGAAATACTTTCAAATAAAGGCAATAGTGCACATTCACATCAAAGCTTCATTATCAAAATTTGGAAAGATTGGTCCAGTCTTCATAAAAGAATATGCCTGAAGTACAGTAGTGAAACTTCAGGCTTAAGTCATATACAAAAACTTATGACCCTTTCTAAATACATGAAAGGGTCTATAAATACTAAACTAAACTAACAAACTACAAAATTAAAATGCTACTAAATTGGTATAATCCGATCTTAAATATCTCTCCCACAGTGATCTGGAATTCAGCAGCGATGATTCATCCTTCTGGCTGTTTTCCCTTTGTCCTGAGTTGGCATATTTCCAGCATTGGCTCCACTTCTTGAGGGCGGCTGATACGAGAATTGATTTGAGCAGCATAGGTGGCATCATGTATATCGGGAATGATACACCCGATTGCATCCGTTTGAGGGCGACTCTCTGACTGTATGGTTTTACTAGGAACAACCAATAGGTGTCCCAAGTTAAACTTTTAATCCCTGAGATCAATCTCCCATTCTTTTCTAGCTCTTGGTTACATGACTGCTCCAATGTCTTGGTCGATAATAGTTTACCTGGTGTACATTGAGAAATCTTGTTAGATAAATAGAGAGTATTATTGATCAAGTCAATTAAATTTCTTGTAGATAACTTGCATCTGGAAACAACTCTCTCTGATTTCATTAATTGGGACTACCACTCTGTGAAAAGGATTTCTTTATGGGATTCTAATATTTTGGGCAAGTTTGCCACCTTTCCCTCATTAGAGTCCTTCCAAGTAAGAAAATCTGTCAAAGTGTCTTCGGCTTGCTCTAAATCCTGCCTAGAATCAACTGACTTATGTATTATAGATGTTGTTATGTCGCATAAAGGTTCAAATTGGGCGATTTCATGACATAACAATCTTATTTGTGTTATTAATGCCTTGTTAATTTGCATTGCCTCTGCTCTGAACTCGACAAGCTGGGGAAGACTCTTGAACCTCTCTACTTGAGCTGATAATTGAGCAATTTGCTCATCTTTTTTCTTTGCCATCTGTTCATTCATCGCCTTCAACTTTGATAATGCCTATGATAATTCCTTGTCTCTGAATTTCTCCCGAATCGATCCTCTGCTTCTCTTCATGCAACTGTTTGTTTAGCTGGTTGTTTAATTGTTGTTGTGTGGACAGTTGCTGTTGTAGTTGTTCAGACTTCTGCTGCTCTTCCGATAACTGTGCTTGTAATGCAGCGATCGCTTGATCCTTTTCCTTCAACAAATTGCTTACCTCCGATGCCTTATCCATGGTGGCTGCCGAATAGGCACCGACATATTGAGATAACTTTGTCAGGTCATCGGAGGGGTCGAATTCTTCTCTCCATACCACATTTGCTATTATTGCTTGTTCAGGGAACAGAGAAGGTTGATCAATCCTTCTCCTTTTCCGTTGTTGATTTATTACAGCCTGTGTTTTGGGCTATAGAAAACATCTAGTGGAGGAATGTCCTCCACTTGCAAAATAATTTGACCGAAAGGATTCTTCGGAATTATATATACTACTGTATTTGAGGGTGGACCGGTGGTTCCTTTGCTTGGAACCTCCTTTGATGTTGTATCTTGTGTATCGGCAGCTTTGGATGTTTCGGCGTCTGTTGAGGTCTCAAGATTGCCTATAATTGTATTGAATTGTTGCCATTCTTCAAGCAATCTTGGGTCCACTTAAGTATCAACATTTATTTCTTTGCTGCTCTGCTCCTGGTGCCTTTTCTGTTCTTCTTCCCTTATTCTCTCCTGTTCTATATTTTCTGCTTCCTCTTGTTCTTTCCTTTGTGCCTCTTCCTGTTCTTTTCTCTGTGCCTCTTCCTGTTCTAACCTCCAGAGTTCCTTCTGCTCTCTTCTATGGACTTCTTCATAGATTGCAGATGTAGCAGGAGGTTCATCAATAAGCTGCTACTCAGGCTCGCTTGACTGAATCATCGGGGTAGTAGCTAACAAATCTAGAGGCAGAGTTTGCAACCTCTGTTCTCTAAGTTTGTTAAATTCTACTAACCCGTCATCACTGTATCTCATTCTGGCTAGCTATTGTACCTAGAAGATTGACTCGGCGGAGGAGAATAGGTCATCAAACTCATCTTCCTTGTGCTCGAATTTAGTAAGCTTGGCTTGATCTAGGGCATTATAGATGACTTTCTTTGGGTCGAAACATCTATTAGGTAGAGTGGCGAGACTTAGGACGTTAATTTTTTCTGCCTCTTTCTCTGCATGTTTATAGTCATGCAGAGTATAAATGCCACACCTAAGAGGAAAAGGAGGCCAAACTTGCTTCTTTGAATTTCTGAGAGTTTTCGTGGATGACGCAGTTGTAAGCTGATATGCTATTTCGCGAGCTAATAGCTTGTCTGGTATGTACAATGGGAGGGCATGAGGTCTAGCTTGACTGCCAAAAACTCTTACATAGGTGAATTTTTCTTCTCCAAACCAGGTTCCTAGGGCTGTCAAGTCAATCTCAGCCTGAGAGGAGATCTTAGGGGCATGTTTATAAAAAATTGCATAGTAAAGAGGTAGCATGAATCCACTGCAGACTTGGTATGAATTGTGTTTATAATGAGCTTCCATAGCTTCTGGTGGTAGATATGAATAGGCATAGGGTCCTATGGAGTCCATCTCCACCCTAACACAGGAAACTTGAAATTGAAACAAAGGGTATCCAAAATATAGGCACTAAAATAAAATGGAGGGATGAACCTATCCATAACACGGGATTTGTTTTTGAATTCAAGAATAGCCGTAGCCAACTTATCCGATAATATAGTCCCCCAATCCATGATTTCACTATTACATGCCGCTTCCATCAAAGGAACCATTTCTATGGAAAATTTTGAGGAATCATGTAATCCCCACACTCGACACATCATTACTCCAGCATAACAATATGGAGAGCATAAGGAGTCGACGGAGTGCTTACCCGAAGACTCATGTTTGTGTTTCGCCAGGTTCTGTCTCCAGTCTCGTATAGGCACTGACTCGATCTCATTCTCATCTCGAAACTTCTCCAGAAATGCTTTATTGTACTTCTTCTTTGGCTCGGGAAAATGGTACATTTGTCTGAGATCATTGGGATGAAATGAACCAAATACTCTTCCATCAAGAGTGCAGAATGTTCTGTCTGTAATTGGAATTTCCTCAATTGCCCATCTCACCACATCCGTATACGGAAGAATTTTTTCTCGAGCTGTTATCCTATGTAGGTAGGAATTAGCCAAATCTTGTAAAGTAGCATCAGATTTCCGGCTTGAACCTGCTGAAGCTTGTACCAATGTTTGCTGAGGTTCCTCAGCTTCTACCAGGTTGTAAATATTTTGCCAAGTAGTGCTGCCAAGGCCGAGACATGTGGTATCTGAGATTAATCCCTTCTTGCTTTGTCCTGGATCGGTGGCATGTTGTCCTATTACCATAGAAGCCAAAGGCGTTCCAGACTTCTTAGATTTCTTTCCCATTTGGTCTGGAATCGTTACTATGGAAAAACTCTGTGCAAGAGAAAAATGAACGTAATGCAGAGAAAAGATGGTGAAATCCAAGTATGAGGGAATTGTGTCAATCAATGAATAATGGAAGATTTATCATAAGGCTCTCGCGGATACAATCTTTGATAGGATTTAGGCATAACTGCTCATTAATTGGTCGTTAAAACCTGTCAATCATTTAAATGCTCATTATATCCTTTATTTTCCGAATAATGGTTTAAGCGTGGATTTGATTTTTTGGCCGTTGGACATGAGCGAATCTCTATCGGGAAGAGAAAAGGCTTTCAATGATAATTAATATATAATATAGCGAAATCATATTGATCCTTTTCGAAAGTTGCGCCTGGATTCATCGCAATCGGCAATCGGAGGAAGCCTTGGGGCAATTTGTTTAAGCATTATAGAATCCCCGATCGCCGATAGCGATATCGCTTGACTCGCATCGGGAGTTTGAAGGAGGAGAGTTTGTTATGTTCCGTCACATTCCCCGATCGCCGATTGCAATATCGCATCGGAGCAAAGGGGAGGGTCCTTTTATTATTTATTTTCCCGATACCCGTTGGTCACTTGCTTTTATTGCATTGGGGAAAATCAATGGGTCATAGTTGTGCATCCTTTGTTATTCCAATATGCGATCTTGTGATCGCTTTATCGCAATAATAAAGGATTATTTGTTTTATTTTTAAGACCGATTATTTCAAAAGGTTTCAAGATGTTTTGTTTATTTCCGAACCTTTAGAAGAGTGATGGATTAGTACCAATTTAATCTAAAAGGGACCCATTTCAATTTATAATTTTCTAAAGTAAGATTTTTTGAAATGGGGGGTTGTTGTGTAGCACAACAATTTGCGATTCGCTGGAAGAAACAGTTATCTCTGAAAAATTTTTGGAATTTTTTGAACTTTCTTTACATAGATACCTTATCAAAAAGGAAAGTTCTAATATAACCAAGTATACACACATTCTGAATATAATAAAGGGATGTTTTTTCTAATTCTTTCTCTTGTTAAAACTAAATACATTCTAAGTTTTGAATTGGCCTTTATTGGTTGATAATGATAAAACAAAACACTTTTCCAACTTAGCCTTTTTAGTTGACTCCTTTAGTCACAGGTAGAGCCTCTGCTGCCAGCAAACGTCCATAGTTTCGACAGGGATACCTTTTAACCATTTGATTGTTCACGACCCCTTCCATCTCAGAGTATGATTAAAAGAATGAATTCAGAACATGTTTTTTCATATTTTGTACTTCTTTTCTTTTCCATTTTTGTAAGATAAAAAGCCACTGTCCTGGTTTGCTTGCCAGCTGATTTGACAATGCCATTCACTGGTTGTAATCTAATCGAACAAGCTGGCTCGTGATGAGACCCCTTGTCTTATAATTATAAGCCATTACCCTGTTTTTGTATGCAGTGTTGGTAATGTCGGTTAGACTATTTCCCAATGATCATGGTAAGCAGGCTTGTGATAAGACCCCTTATCTTAATATCAGATATTTTAAAATTACACTCTGAGTAATCATATACTTGAATGAATGGGATGAACAATTTTCTCCTTAAGAGAAAATGGATGAAAAGGTAAGATTTGAGGATGCTAAGATTGAATCAGTCTCTGTTTTGATATTGATAACCCTTTTGTGGCCAATTTGAAAACATTAAAATGGTTTACAGTAGTTGTAAATCTCGAGAGGATTTTCACAAAAATAAAATGGGGTTTTCAGAATGTTAATATACTTAATTTCCTAGAAATTGTTCCTTTTGTTTAAGATTTCTATTTTACAAAAGTAAATATTAAAAATACTTCTTCTGAGCAACATTTCAATATAGCAAAGGCCAATAGAAGCTATTTTACAACCTTATTTCCTAATGATCCTAAATATTGCAAATCCTATTGAATTTAAAAGAGAAGGGGTTACCTCCTCAATTGAAGAATTTCTTTAATATGAGGCCATTAACAGGAAGAGAGTCCCTCTTTCCTGATAGATCTTATAATATGAATGTCGAATGGCCTACCTTCTCGCTGATCTGAAATGGTCCAAGCCACACCTTTTGGAATTTGGTGTGTTTACCTTTATCCTCATGTGCTTTGTCCCATTTTAGAACTAGATCACCAACCTGCAACTGTTTAGAACTAGACGAAGCTGAATCAAATGATAACTTGATTATCTGATGATGTTTATCATGAGTAATTTTGGCCTTTTCTCTCTCTTCCTCTAATTTTAAAATTTGATCATGTCTAAGTTGGATAGAAGAAGAGGGTCTTTCTTCAATAAACTGAACTAGGGCTAGAGAGGGAAGCGCTAAATTGGTCGGTAGTACTGCTTCTTTCCCGTAGAAAAGGTTGAATGGGGAAGTACCTATAGAGGCCTTCTGCGTTATTCTATCAACCCATAGTGCGAATACTAAAGATTTGTGCCAGTTTTTATGATTTTGTTCGATAGTTCACTTAATGATTTTGAGTAGATTTTTATTGGTAGATTTTGCTAGACCATTACCTTGGGGATAGTAATTTGCAGAATATTTCAATTTAAATCCTCTGTTGATGGCAAACTCAAACATGTCATTTCCAGAAAAATAAGATGCATTATAAAAAATAAGAGCATTTGGGACACCAAACCTGGTAATGATGAAATGGTCTATGAATTCTATAATTCCTTCAAAGTTTTTTGTCTTTAATGGAATTGCTTCAACCCACTTGGTAAAATAATTAGTAGCAGTAAGGATATACTTGTTTTGTTTGGAGGATTGTGGAGTTATCTCTCCAATGATGTCTAGTCCCCATTGTTCAAAAGGTTGATCGATATTAACTGGTTGCAAAGGAAAAGTTGGTTTCCTTTCTCTTCCACTGGAGACTTGACAACTTCAGCATTTCCTTACATACTCATGGGTATCTCTGAATACAGTGGGCCAGTAATATCCAGCATGGATGATTTTATGAGTTGTTGTGTCAGCTCCAAAATGTCCTCCAGTGGGTCCATCGTGTAGTTCCTGCAAAACCTTTTGTGCTTCAGGTTTCTCTAGGCATCTTAATAAAACTCAATCATAGTTTTTCCTAAAAAGCACATCATCAATGATAACGAAGATTTTTGACTTTAATCTAATAGCCCGTTTGTTTTTATAAGAAAGATTAGGAGGTGCATGCCCATTTTTCAAATAAAAGATTAAATCTGCATATTGAGATTCAGAATCGGTAATACTTATCTGGTTGATTTCTTCAATATGCTCTATATCACCTGATTCGGGAATGTTGGATGCTCCTGCTAATAACCTGCAAAAACCTTGGCGTCTAACAATCTTTGCTGGCTTGATTTCCAAGTCATATTCTTGAATTGTTGTAATCCAATTTGGCCTTTTTTCACCTAATTCTCTTTGGATCAGTAATTGCCTTACTGCAGAAAAAGGAACTATTACTTTTGTATGGGCTTTTAGAAGGAAGGACCTATAGTGTTTTATGGATTTATACACAACAAAGGCTTGTTTTTCAACTTCAGAGTAATTTAGTTCTGCACCCTGAAAATTTGAACTAAAGAATGAAATTGGTGCTTCTAAGTTGTGATCGTTGATTTGAGTGAGTACCGCTGCATAAGATAAATCGGACGCGATAGTGTACAATGTGAAATGATTAGAAAAATTAGGACTGTTTAAAGCGGGGGCATTGATTATTGATTTCTTGATTAAATCAAATGCTTCTTTTTCCACAGCCCCCCATCTAAACACTGAATTCTTCTTAATCATGGTTTGTAATGGTAAAATGATATGAGAACAAATCGAGAACAAATCTTTTGACAAAGTTGATCTGACCTAAAAATGATTGCATAGATTTATTGTTATGAGGAAATGGGATTTCAGAAATTTCTTTAATCCTGTCAAGATCAATATAAATACCATCTTTGGAAACAATAAAGCTCAAGAGATTTCCTTGATCTAGAGCAAAGAAGGATTTTTTGGGATTAAGTGAAATACCATACCTTCTACAGCGTTCAAAGATTTGATTCAAATCATGTAAATGGTTAGATCTCTTTTTAGAAAATACAGTGATATCATCTAAGTAGACGACTACTGTTTTGTTGATTAATCTTTTGAAGGCTATATCCATTGCTCTTTTGAATGTAGCTCCTACGTTAATAAGTCCAAAAGGCACTTTCTGATACGCGTAGGTTCCCCATTTTGTTTTGAAATTAGTTTTGAGTCTGTCCTCGGGATGAACCAGAACTTGGTTATATCCTGAAAAACCATCTAGAAAGGATATTAGTTCAGAACCTGCTACTGAGTGGAGTATTTTCTCCATGGTAGGTAATGGGAAATTATCTTTTTGACTTGCCTTATTCAGATTTCTAAAATCTATACAAATCCTGATGTCATCGTTCTTCTTTCTAACAGGCACCATGTTGGAGACCCAGTTTGAGTGTCGAACAGGAAAACGAATCTTTGCTTTTAAGAGTTTATTGAGTTCTGATTTTATTTGACTCTCTAAGTTTGGATGTATTTTCCTCAATTTTTGTTGAACTAGTTTTTGTTCAGGTAGCATTGGAATAGTATGCTGTATGATAGATGTATCATATGTTTTTAAATCATCATACTTCCAAGCGAAGACATGTTTATTTTTTCTTAATAATCTAATAAATGTTGTTCTTTCCTGTTCGGAAAGTCCTAATCCTAAATTGATATTTTGAGGGTTCTGCTCAGTACCAAGATTTATCAATTCAAACATTAAGGTAGAACTTTAGAGTTTTGAATTGGTTACATGTTTGAACCTGTCTTTAATGTCATAGAGATCTTCAAGTTTAACCACAGGTTTTGGTATGGAGTTTTCCTCATGCTTTTCTTTCATCTGAAGATCATGATCACTTTCATCAATGATCTGATCGTTGTAGGATTTGTCGGAAGTTAAGAAATGTAGAATGTCTTCATCGTGGTTGAATACTCTCCAATTGGTGATATTGTCAGGGATTGATGGCCTAAATATCAACTCTACTGAAAATCTATCTAGACTAAAATATTCAGAAGGCAGGAGTTTAGAAGCAACATTGGCCAACAGGTTAGCTGCTGCATTCTAGGATCTGGGAATAGGTGAAATATTCAATGCTAAAAAATGAGATAAAAGTTCCTGAACTAAAGACTGGTAGTGTTTGAGGTGATTAGAGAGACAATGGATTGTATTTCGAACTTGTTTTATAACAATCTCTGAATCACTGAACACTTTTAAATATTGAACTTTCAAGCCGATAGCTTTGTATAATCCTTGAATCAAGGCTTCATACTCAGCTGTATTATTCGTGCATTTGAATTCTAATCTACAAGAGAGCATTTTTTTTTCTCCCTCAAGGCTGACTAAAATACACCCTGCTCCTTATCCTTCACTAGATTTTGAACCGTCAAAATATAAAGACCAAAATAAAGAATTATCGACATTTTATTTACAAAATTCTCAGGAACATTAACACATCTAGATCTGTCAGTTTGTGAGAAATTTTCGATTTGTGATGTGCAATTGTTTACCGAGAAAGGAGATGGCTAGGCAATATAATTGCCAAAGAATGATTCAGAAGAATAGTTTCCCAAAATTTTGTTGTTAAATGCAACTGGTTGATTCTCTTGTTCGAACTCTGTAACAGTATGGGTCATGTGTTTCTCACGGTTGATTCTTATTTGATTTGGCTTTCCTTTGTAGGGCAGCCACATATGAGACAAATCGGTAGAAATATACCCGTGGAGCTTTTTAGACCAATCCCTGCTTAGGATTAAACCATAGAACTCAGGTATATCAGCGATTAAGATATCAATTCTTTGAACCACTCGTGGATCAACTGATAACCTGATTGTAACAGAGTTTATTTCCCCTAAAACCTAGACTTTAGTTCTATCTAACTGCACAATGTGAATTGAGGACTTCTAGGGTTCTATGTTCAGTTTAGAACAAACTGAAGCTGGCATGATATTGGATGATGCCCCAGAGTCAATCAAGCAGTTATGTAGATTTCTATTGTAGATTTCGTACGTTAAGAGGAAAGGAGGGGTATGGGAATTTGATCTGTCTCCAATTAGAATTGTATCAGTTCCCTCAACTCTATCAGAAGGTGGTTTTCCTGAATTACTTGCTGCTTTAGTACTGGGAAGAGGTGAAGAAGGAACTTCATTAAGTTCTTTGAGAAGCAATTTTTTTTTATGTTTTAATTTGCTAAGTTCAAACATGGTGATGTTTGCCTTAGTCTTTTTCATATCATCAACAATATTATAGTCCATTGAATCCGATACTACCAATGTCTTAGATGATGTAGGTATATTGGAGGATGATGGTTGATTTTGAGGTATTGTTGCAGTTGGCTTCCCTGTGGGTACCTTTTCCTTTGTAGTATTGGTACCTGCACTCATTTTCTTTGAACTTGCCTAGACAGGCTTAGGAGTACTTTTTCTCCTGGTAGTCACAGGAAAGGCTTCTTGTTCAGCTTCAGTATCGGAGTTAGGCAATATGAAGTCCCACATTCCATGGCATTCAACGACTTCCTCTTCTTCGAATTCATCGGATGGTGCAATTGTTTCTTCTTCTTCTTCTTCCTCAGGATCTGAATCTGCATAGGATATAACATTTGGAGGCTTTGACTCAAGTTTCTTAAAATTCCTATAAGGTTTCTTCGTTGAGGACTCTGCTACTTGCTTTTTTATTTCAACCATTTCATTGGACATGGTTTTGAGGACTTTTTGAAGGCCCTCCATATCGTATGGATCTTTGGTGATTTTCTTCTTTGAATCATCCTTGAAAGACACTTTTTTGGATTTCGTTTCCTCGAGAGCAGCTTTCTTTTCCAAAGTGATTACACGTTTCTCGACAGCGAGGGCTTCTTTCATGTTTTCGGCCAATGTAGGTTTTTTAGCCCTATCTACAAAAATGGCTATATTTGAAGTTAAGGCTGTAATGTACCACTCGCTTCTAATTTGTTCACTTGGCTTGTCATCGATAGGGATTTTATTCAAGAGTTTGTTAAATCGGGAGTTAAACTCCTTAATGGGTTCTCTTGACTCAATCCTTAGATTGGAAAGGTCATTAATGAGTATGGCCAAGGATCTATCATCGCCATATTTGGTAAGAAACTGTTCCTGAAATATATTCCAACTGGTAATGGATCCATAGGGCAAGGAAAAATACCAAGACCCTGCTGATCCTTTTAATGTGTAGGGGAAAAGTCTAACTACAACATCTTCTTCTGTTACTCCCTTCAAATTAACTGACAACATGAAATTATTTATGTGTTCCTCAGCTAATGTTCCAGCATCTGGATTAAACTTTGGTAACCATTTCTAAGGATAATCAGGTAACGGATGTAAAGGCGCAGGCATAGTGACCACACCAGGACTTCTCCATGGGGTATGAGCCATATTGGGAGTACCAACGATTTCCTGTGGTGTTCCAGGTGCTTGGGGAGGAGGTGGAAATGAAGTCTGAAAAGATTGTGATGTTGAAGGTGAAGTCCCCTGGTGAACAATAATATGTAATGGTGAAGTGGGTGTTAGACTTCGCACTGGAGATGATGAGATGGAAGATGATGGAGAAAAGGTTTCACTACCAGAACCTTCAGTGTTCCTTTTAATCCTTTTCCTTTGAGGTAAAGGTAACTCAGGTGGTTCAATACCAAGTTTTTCACTTTGAAGTCTGATGAGATGATGAGGTAGGCGGAATTGCGAAGTCTGACTGCCTTGTGATACTTCAGATCTAGGAGGTGAAATGGAGAAGCCTTGAAGTTTCTGGATGATAGACTGAACTTCAGGGGACTCTGAACTTAAACGTTCTGAAGTATGATGGGTTTGGGTAGTGGTAGTTGATCCTTCTTCTTCTCGTCTGGATACTGGTATTTCAGAGTGCAAACGAGAGGTCCGAGGAGAAGTGGAGGGTGATTTACTCTGTGAATGGTCTGTAGGTTTTGACTTACTCGCCATTCATAGTGGATGGCCCTCCTTCTAGCGCCAAAAATGTTGATGCCCCGAAAATCGTTACATCAACATCGGGGATAACCACCCGGTCCGGACCTTAATATAGCTCCTTTTCCGTTTGGGATGGTGGCTCCGAATGGATATAATGGGACTAGTTTCCCAATAATGAATAAAAGGGGGTGAATGAACGATTGGTTTTCAAATAAGTGATAATAAATGGAGGACTTATTCTATGAATGAAAACGTAAATAACTATTTTATCTCGGGAAGCTTTTATTCTCTAGGTGTAACGTTTAATAATCTGTGTTTGCTGATAGGCATATAGATGACACTATGCAGTCAACAAAGACACAATATTACACTTCTCTTTTATATTACCAATACATGCATGATTGAGAGAATAACAAACTTTAAACATCCAATAGTGGAAAGCATAAAGTTTACTGTTAAAACACATTCACATATTCAATAATGGCATAAATGACCAAACAAAAATTCACATAAGAGGAATAAATTCAGACATAGATAATAGTACCATATGAGCTGCGAATTATTCCCTACGCCAATTGCTATTTGAATTCCTTCTTCCGATTCAGAAATACTTTCAAATAAAGGCAATAGTACACATTCACATCAAAGCTTCATTATCAAAATTTGGAAAGATTGGTCCAGTCTTCATAAAAGAATATGCCTGAAGTACAATAGTGCAACTTCAGGCTTAAGTCATATACAAAAACTTACGACCCTTTCTAAATACATGAAAGGGTCTATAAATACTAAACTAAGCTAACAAACTACATAATTAAAATGCTACTAAATTGGTGTAATATGATATTAAATATCTTCCCCATAGTGATCTGGTAATCGACAGCGATGATTCATCCTTCTGGTTGTTTCCCCTTCGTCCTGAGTTGGCATATCGCCAGCATTGGCTCCACTTCTTGAGGGCGGCTGAGACGAGAATTGATTTAAGCAGCATAGGCGGCATCATGTATATTGGGAATAATACACCTGATTGCATCCGTCAGGCATTTGAGGGCGGCTCCCTGACTGTATGGTTTTACTAGGAACAACCAATAGGCGTCCCAAGTTAAACTTTCAATCCCTGAGATCAATTTCCCATTCTTTTCTAGCTCTTGGTTACATGACTGCTCCAATGTCTTGGCCGATAATAGTTTACCTGGTGTAAATTGAGAAATCATGTTAGATAAATAGAGAGTATTATTGATCAAGTCAATTAAATTTCTCATAGATAACTTGCATCTGGAAACAACTCTCTCTGCTTTCATTAATTGGGACTGCCACTCTATGAATAGGATTTATTTATGGGATTCTAAGATTTTGGGCAAGTTTTCTGCCTTTCCCTCATTAGAGTCCTGCCAAGTAAGAAAATTTGTCAAAGTGTCTTCGGCTTGCTCTAAATCCTGCCTGACATCAACTGACTTATCTATTATAGATGTTGTTATGTCGCATAAAGGTTCAACTTGGGTGATTTCATGACATAACAATCTTATTTGTGTTATTAATGCCTTGTTAATTTGCATTGCCTCTGCTCTGAACTCGGCAGGCTGGGGAAGACTCTTGAACCTTTCTATTTGAGATAATAATTGAGCAATTTGCTCATATTTTGTCTTTGCCATCTGTTCATTCATCGCCTTCAACTTTGATAATGCCTCTGATAGTTCCTTCTGTCTCTGGATTGCTCCTTAATCGATCCTCTGCTTCTCTTCATGCAACTGTTTGTTTAGTTGGTTGTTTAATTGTCGCTGTGTGGACAGTTGTTGTTGTAGCTGTTCTGACTTCTGCTGCTCTTCCGATAGCTATGCTTGTAATGAAGCAATTGCTTGATCCTTTTCCTTTAATAGATTTCTTACCTCGGTTGCCTTATCCATGGTGGCTACCGAATAGGCACCGGCATGTTGTGATAACTTTGTCAGGTCATTGGAGGGGTCGAATTCTTCTCTCCATACCACATTGGCTGTTATTGTTTGTTCAGGGGACAGAGAAGGTTTATCAACCCTTCTCCTTTTCCACTGTCGCTTTATTATAGCCCTGTGTTTTGGGCTATAGAAAACATCTAGTGGAGGAATGTCCTCCACCTGAAAAATAATTTAATCGGAAGGATTCTTCAGAATTATTTCTACTACTGTAGTTTGGGGTAGACCGCTGGTTCCTTTGTTTGGAACCTCCTTTAATGTTGTATCTTGTGTATCGGCAACTTTGGATGTTTCGGTGTCTGTTGAGGTCTCAAGATTGCCTATAATTGTATTAAATTGTTGCCATTCTTCAAGCAATCTTGGGTCCACTTGAGTATCAACATTCATTTCTTTGCTGCTCTGCTCCTGCTGCCGTTTCTGTTCTTATTCCCTTATTCTCTCATGTTCTTTCTTTTCTGCTTCCTCCTGTTCTTTTCTCTGTGCCTCTTCCTGTTCTAACCTCCGGAGTTCCTCCTGCTCTCTTCTCTGGACTTCTTCCCAGATTGCGGATGTAGCAGGAGGTTCATTAGTAAGCTGCTACTTAGGCTCGCTTGACTGAATCATCGAGGTAGTAGCTAAAAAATCACGAGGTAGAGTTTGCAACCTCTGTTCTCTAATTTTGTTAAATTCTACTAACCCGTCATCACGGTATCTCATCCTGGCTAGCTTTTGTACCTGGAAGATTGACTCGGTGGAGGAGAACAGGTCATCAAACTCGTCTTCCTTGTGCTAGAATTTAGTAAGCTTGGCTTGATCTAGGGCATTATAGGTGATTTTCTTTGGGTTGAAATGCCTATTAGGAAGAGTGGAGAGACTTAGGACGTTAATTTTTTCTGCCTCTTTCTCTGCATGTTTATAATCATGCAAAGTATAGATGCCACACCTAAGAGGAAAAGGAGGCCAAACTTGCTTTTTTGAATTTCTGAGAGTTTTCGTGGCTGATGCAGTTGTAAGCTGGTATGCTATTTCGCGAGCTAATAGCTTGTCTGGTATGTACAATGGGAGGACATGAGGTCTGGCCTGACTGCCAAAAACTCTTACATAGGTGAATTTTTCTTCTCCAAACCAGGTTCCTAAAGCTGTCAGTCAATTTAAACCTGAGAGGAGATCTTAGGGGCAGGTTTATCAAAAATTGCATAGTAAAGAGGTAGCATGAATCCATTGCAGACTTGGTATAAATGGTGTTTATAATGAGCCTTCCATAGTTTCTGGTGGTAGATATGAATAGGCATAGGGTCCTGTGGAGTCCATCTCTACCCTAACACAGGAAACTCGGAATTGAAACAGAGGGTATCCAAAATATAGGCACTAAAATAAAATGGAGGGATGAATCTATCAGTAACACGGGATTCGTTTCTGAATTCAAGAATAGCCGTAGCCAACTTATCTGTTAATATAGTCCCCCAATCCATGATTTCACTATTACATGCCACTTCCATCAAAGGAACCATTTTTATGGAAAATTTTGAAGAATGATGTAATCCCCATAATCTACACATCATTGCTACAGCATAACAATACGGAGAGCATAAGGAGTCAACGGAGTACTTACCCGAAGACTCATGTTTGTGTTTCGTCGAGTTCTGTCTCCATTCTCGTATAGGTGCTGACTCGGTCTCATTCTCATCTCGAAACTTCTCCACAAATGCTTTATTGTACCTCTTCTCTGGCTCAGGCAAATGCTACATTTGTCTGAAATCGTTGGGTTGAAATGAACCAAATACTCTTCCATCAACAGTGCAAAATGTTCTGTCCGTAATTGGAATTTCTTCAATTGCCCATCTCGCCACATCCATATACGGAAGAATTTTCTCTCGAGCTGCTATCCTATGCAGGTAGGAATCAGCCAAATCCTTTAAAGTAGCATCAGATTTTCGGCTTGAACCTGCTGAAGCTTGCACCGATGTTTGCTGAGGTTCCTCGACTTCTACCAGGTTGTAAATATTTTGCCAAGTAGTGCTTCCAAGGTCGAGACATGTGGTATCTGAGATTAATCCCTTCTTGCTTGGTCCCGGATCGGTGGCATGTTGTCCTGTTACCATAAAAGCTGAAGGCATTCCAGACTTCTTAGATTTCTTTCCCATTTGGTTCGGAATCGTTACTGTGGAAAAACTCTGCGCAAGAGAAAAATGAACGTAATGCAGAGAAAAGATGGTGAAAACCAAGTATGAGGGAATTGTGTTAATCAATGAATAATGGAAGACTTATCATAAGGCTCTCGCGGATACAATCTCTGAAAGGATTTAGGCATAAATGCTCATTAATTGGCCGTTAAAACCTGTCAATCATTTAAATGCTCATTATATCCTTTATTCGCCGAATAACGGTTTAAGCGTGGATTTGATTTTTTGGCGGTTGGACGCGAGCGAATCTCTATCGGGAAGAGAAAAGGCTTTCAATGATAATTAATATATAATATAGTGAAATAATATTGATCCTTTTCGAAAGTCGCACCTGGGTTTATCGCAATCGGCAATCGGGAGAAGCCTTGGGGCAATTTGTTTAAGCATTATGGAATCCCTGATCGTCGATAGCGATATCGCTTGACTTGCATCGGGAGTTTGAAGGAGGAGAATTTGTTATGTTCACGTCGCATTCCCCGATCACCGATTGCGATATCGCATTCGAGCAAAGGGGAGGGTCCTTTTATTATTTATTTTACCGATACCCGTTGGTCACTTGCTTTTATCGCATCAGGGAAAATCAATGGGTCATGGTTGTGCATCCTTTGTTATTGCGATATGTGATCTTGCGATCGCTTTATCGCAATAATAAAGGATTATTCGTTTTATTTTTAAGATCTATTATTTCAAAAGGTTTCAAGATGTTTTGTTTATTTCTGAACCTTTAGAAGAGTGATGGATTAGTACCAATTTAATCTAAAAGGGACCCATTTCAATTTATAATTTTCTAAAGTAAGATTTTTTGAAATGAGGGGTTGTTGTATAGCACAACACTTTATTAGAATCCTGATTGAGATTCTGAAAATTGACACATAAACATATTTCACCAAACTTCTTTCTAACTAGGACCAAGTTTGAAACTCATGTGGAATGTCTAAATTTAAATATGATTTGTGCATCCAGATGCTTTCTCATTTCCTTCTGAATAAGGGGTTCCAGTGTTGGGTGAACGTTTTGTAGTTTCTGTTGGAATGGTTTCACCCCTTCTTTTATAGAAATTAAATGTTGGATTATATGAGTGTCATAAGTCTTTAAGTCGTCATATGTCCAAAAATAATGTGTTGATATTGTTTGAATAAGTGGATAAATACTTGTCATTCCTATGGAGAACAACAGGTACCAAGGTTCACATACTTTGGATCTTATGGGGTTCCCAGGTTGACTGGTTTAGATGCTATCTTTGAACTCTAAGTCTTCATATTGGTTGGTCCTCTGAGCGGGTTCTACATATCATATAATTTCTTTAGAGACACCACACCTTTTGGCATAGTGTTTCCTTTCGTTGCATTACATACTTCCCCCAGAGCCCGATCGTGCTCATCCTCCTCTATGGCAGCATCTTTGAATATATCAACATTAGCCATAAAGTGTACAATTTTTTGGTCTTCATTGAAAACACATAAATTAGTAACATTTTCTGGTACATGTGTTTTATATAAAACTTCAATAGAAAAACCATTTTTCAATGGAGACGTCCTAACAGCCCCATTTGCTAATGCATCTACTACCACATTTCTAACTTTAGGAAGAGAGACAATATTGAAATATTTAAAATGATTTATCAAATGTCATACCTCTTGTTGGTTTTTTTTAAGATGCAGTGAAACACAATGTATAGTATCTGATACCTAACTAGCGACGACCTTTGAGTCATTGATTACCTTTAGGGACTCTACCTTCAGGTCAATATATTTCTTCAATCCAAGTACAAGCACTTCATATTTAGCTATGTTATTAGTTCACTCAAACTTCATACGACATGCAATGATATGATTCTTATTGCTTAGGTTTGTATGAATACAACTTGTTCTGAAACTGTCATGTGTCTTTGAACCGTCAAAATATAAAGACCAAATATTATGAGTTGTTAAGTTACTTCGTATAAAAATAGTATTTCTAATATTACTACAATGTACATCTATATTATAGATTTCATTTGCACTAGTTGGAGAAGAAGGAGGAGTTCCAGTTGTGTATCCGATGGAATGGGTGATGGTTGTGCCTAATAACACCCGAGGTCAATTTAGAGAAAGAAATTCCCAAAAATAAAATCAGCAAAAGTGAAAGGCTTGTTGGGGCACTCAATTTGCATCACGGTGTGCTTCATGTACAGATAAGTTTTCACTCGAATATGATTATTCTTGCCCTTGTACAGAAGCCACAAATGTGACCATCTTGTTGCAAAATATCCATGTAGTTTTCTAGACCAGTATCTTCTCACTAATACACCATAGGCTTCTAGTATGTCTGCAATTACAATATTTATACATTGGTGAACTTGTTCATCTTTTGATGATTTTATAAGAAAACTCCTAAGCTCACCAATAGTTGGGACAAAATACCTGTCCATCTAGATGATCCGTGCATAAATTTGTTTCCAATTTTGCATTTATTTTCTTTGCGATTGATAAAGGCATTACATTTACAAATGCGCCAAAGTCTAGTAAATAGTTGCAGACATTATAATAAAAAATTTCAAACTTTAATAGAAACGGTCGGTGAAAAGTGTTAGATTATAATGTTAGAGAATTTATTACATATTCAAGAGAACCAAAAATATTACCTGAAACATTTTGAGAGGAGAAATATTTATCACCTATCGAAGGTCAAGGAAAGGTTTGGATGATAAGTTTGGGCTGGCCTATGTTCTTGGTGAGCTCATAGATGGAAATGTTAGATGGTGTTTGCTTCATATTTTCTACAATGTTATAGTCAATTTTTTTCCTCTAGAGTAGGTAATGGTGAAGTGTCTGAAGGGGTGGATTTATTTGACACTTTTGGAATTCTAGACTTTCTCTGTAACTGTCCTGGTCAAAAATCCATGTAATAAAAGTTAATAAAGGAAAAATACTAACCATGGTCTTGGGACACGTATCCTAGTGTGGGTGTTCATTTGGTTTATTATGGCTATGGAAATTGGCAAAGGCAATGGCTAAGGTTTTGGAAAGGGAAAGAGCCATTTATTGGCATTTATTTATGAAAATAATGGAAAATAGGAGAAAAGGAAGGTGAAAAGTCATAGGTTGTGTTGTGGAGGTAAATCCCCTCTGTGGATAGAGGCGTTCCCACTAGCCCCACAGGGGTCTAGCAACAATCATACATGCTGCATGCAAGTTCCTAATTGCACAATTTAAAAGTCGATCAGAAAGACCAACCTGGGATCCAACGCTATTTGCTGTGGGAGAAGTGTCGCTCCTGTCCTTTAGCTTTGGCCGGTCACTATCCTTACGCTCCACGCATGGACACCTGCACAAATGAAGAACAACCCAAAACAAGCGTAAAATCCAATATCATACAATCATATATCAGTCAAGCAGGATATAATTCAAATATTACCAGAAGAACATGTGAATGGAACCATAATAACAGTTGCTTATTATTCAATAGAAAAAAGAAGAAGAATTACAACCAATGAAGGCTTGACGCTGCAAATCTCCTCCAACTGGGTCAGCAGTCCAACATGTCTTGCAAAGTCACTTCCTCTCTCAACAATCCGGCAGCATAACCTCTCTTTCAACTCTCACTATCAAATTTAGCATAAGCTTCAACACTCTGACACTATCATTAGCACTCCAAAAACTAGCTAGTTCAATGCAGGATGACAGTGATTTATAGATGGAAGAGGAGAAAGTATTCATCGTATCCGAACACCTATCGAAGATTTGGCATTGTCCCAGAATAGCCTTTGGACTGAGTTGTCATGGATGAAAAAGATGACACTCGATCGTATCCATGGGATTTTTCCTCAGGGAACTCCATGAGTAATGGAGGAAAAAACATTTCAGTGCGCGTTGGCCAAAAATCATGACTAATTTTGTGTGGCGTGGGCTTTGTTCTGTGACAGTGCGTCTATGGGCGCGCCCTCTTTGTAGGAACTGAGCCATTGGCGCGGGTCGGACACTGTGGACCCGCGCTAATGAAAAAAGGGTATTTTCCAAGGTTAATCTTCAAAGGGTGTCTTCAGGGATATTGAAGTTCATACTTAGGAGACCTCAATGCAAGTGTTTTTCAAGTTGTGCCACTGGTCACAGGTCCGTAAATGTGTCCTCCAATGTGTGACAGCGGGGGATAACAAGGACGGTGACCAACGGTGACAAATTACTGCGTAACAGATGCCCCCTAAAGCATGAGGCTCGAGAAAGAGAGAGGGAGAGGTGAAGTGCTTTACAAGATCATATCAAACTGCCGCCGAGAACCTGCATAGAGAGATACAGTATGATAGTTCAAATTCATGATGTATGCGGTATGGGCGCAGCCATCCATTGACAGAGTACATAATAATCAAGATCCGTAGTATGGACGCAGCCATCTAGTTGGGATCGATGAATAGACTCCGGTATGGTCGCAGCCATCCAGTTGAAAGAGTCATGTATCAAAATCACTCCTGGATTACAACAGACACAATCCAGGGTCTTGCGCTCCATCTCGACCTGAACACAAGTACAAGTCCAAGCAGGTGAACATGTAAGCTGAAGTCGAACATGC
>APFE030034939.1:0-10189 GCA_000404065.3 Pinus taeda | reverse complement strand
CTGTCCTTTAGCTTTGGCCGGTCACTATTCTTGCGCTCCACGCATGGACACCTGCACAAATGAAGAACAACCCAAAACAAGCGTAAAATCCAATATCATACAATCATATATCAGTCAAGCAGGATATAATTCAAATATTACCAGAAGAACATGTGAATGGAACCATAATAACAGTCACTTATTATTTAATAGAAAAAAGAAGAAGAATTACAACCAATGAAGGCTTGACGCTGCAAATCTCCTTCAACTGGGTCAGCAGTCCAACATGTCTTGCAAAGTCACTTCCTCTCTCAACAATCCGGCAGCATAACCTCTCTTTCAGCTCTCACTATCAATTTTAGCATAAGCTTCAACACTCTGACACTATCATTAGCACTCCAAAAACTAGCCGGTTCAATGCAGGATGACAGTGATTTATAGATGGAAGAGGAGAAAGTATTCATCGTATCCGGACACCTATCGAAGATTTGGCATTGTCCCAGAATAGCCTTTGGACTGGGTTGTCATGGATGAAAAAGATGACACTCGATTGTATCCATGGGATTTTTCCTCAGGGAACTGCATGAGTAATGGAGGAAAAAACATTTCAGTGCGCGTTGGCCAAAAATCATGACTAATTTTGTGTGGCGCGGGCTTTTTTCTGTGACAGCACGTCTATGGGCGCGCCCTCTTTGTAGGAACTGAGCCATTGGCACGGGTCGGACACTGTGGACCCGCGCTAATGAAAAAAGGGTATTTTCCAAGGTTAATCTTCAAAGGGTGTCTTCAGGGATATTGAAGTTCATACTTAGGAGACCTCAATGCAAGTGTTTTTCAAGTTGTGCCACTGGTCACAGGTCCGTAAATGTGTCCTCCAATGTGTGACAGCGGGGGGTAACAAGGACGGTGACCAACGGTGACAAATTACTGCGTAACAGGTTGCATATGAGGAGGAAAATGAAGGAAAATAATGGAAAATTGAAAAAAATAGAGGCCTCATTAATTAACAGGCTTATGAGGATCAGTTCATGGCTTTTGTCAGTTCAGTTTTGGAGCTTTCAATCTATTTTGTCTCTCTCTTTCATACTCTTGGAACTTAGATTTTTTTTGGAGAACTCTTGGAGGAGTGTGGCAAAATTCAGATTTGGACAAAGAAAGAAAAGGAAGAGAAGGAAAGCGCAAGAGGACCTTGGGATGAGTAGCTACATTGGGTTTTTGTTACAGGCATTGAGTTGCATGTATGATTTCCTTACTATTTTTGGCATGCATGGCATATGCATGTGATTTCTTGGTCATGATTTGTCATTGGCATGGAGGATTTCCTGGATTGAAAGTGGTTTTTCCTAGCCTTTCCATTTCCTGGATAGCCATGGTGTTGTCGGAGTCTTTCCATTGTTTTTTGGTTGGTTCTCATGTTCCTTTGGTCGTGGGTTGAGTCATTAGTTCCTAGAGCCTTGATTGGCCAAATTCTTTGGAGCCCTGTATTATCTTGGGTTGAGTTATTAGTCTTGGAGCCTTGGTTGGAAAAAATCTCTGGAGCCCTTGGTGGGTCAAGTTACTAGTCCTAAAGCCTTGGTTGGACAAATTCTCTTGAGCTTGACAGTAGTTGTGGGTTGAGTTACTAGTCCTAGAGCCTTGGTTGGAACAAACACTCTGGAGCACTAGACAACTTGGGTAGAGACCAATCTGGTGATGGTTAGTGATGTCAGATTGAGAGGTGGAATCACTAGTTGAGGGTTGAGGTGGTTTGGCCTCTAAAAGCCCTGGTTTTATTTTGATGGATTTGTTCTATGAGATCCCACATTCATGCTTGGAATATGGCATAGGGGTGATTCGATGAAGAGAGATTTGGTTCATCCGATCTATGATCGAGTGGAATGTTGAAGTCCCAAACCGGGTTTTCCTTTGAATTCATCAATAAGATATCTCTTTCTCCTTGGTATTTTATGGGTAAATATACTTGTCTATATGTGGTTTATAAGGTTGTTATATCCTTGATATTTATGTTGATTATATGTCAGTTATGAGTGAGTTTTATGACAGTGATAATGTATGGCTCTCGTCATGTTTTGGTTAATCTCTGAATGTACAATGAATTTATGGTTTAATAGATGGTAATGTAGTTATTGTGATGAGGCATCAATGCTTCTTAGTGATTCTCAAATAAATATGAGACCCCTATGCTCATATCTGTTGTTTAAACCCGTAGAATGCATATTTGTACATGTTTGACGAAATTCATGTCATGGCTAGTAGGGGTCCAATTAAATTCTTGTTCAATTATTTGCATTTGTATCATTGTTTTGATGTTACCTTTCATTTATGGAAGTTTCATGAAGTTCTGGGAACTGGCCTGAGTCCTGGCCTTAAAAAGGTGGCACAAAAAATATGGAGTTGTTGGCAGAAAACTACCTAGAAAAGTCCCCAGTTGCATGCATGCCTTGTTGTGGGAGAAACTGGAGGGTCCCAGTTGCATGCATTACCATGTCAAGGGAAAGATTGAGGCTTTAATGCAGTAAAATGTCAATTTGTCCCAATGGCTAGTCACCTGGATGGGGTGGGTGGCTCTTGGGGGTTTTCTTGCAGGTGTAAAAGGTTATGTTGTTTGTGTTCCATCAGTTCCACTTTCTTAATTAACACATATGGAGTTAAATCATATCATAGTAATTCTTCATCACATGTTTACCCTAGTTGGCTAGTTACTTGGGTAGATGTGGGAGGAGGGTGTTACAAAGTGGTATCAGAGCATGTTTATGTTATCCTTGGGTGATGTCTAGTTTTTGTTCCCCTTGGATGAATGTGTTGTCATACGTACATGTCGATTGCATATAGGACCTTTTGCTTGTGCTCTATGTGTTTGTTGTGTATGCATGGAATTGGTCATGATTGCAGTGGTGTTGACATATGAAGTTGATGGGGTTGTGGTTAGTTGTGGTTGTTATAAGTGTATGTTGGTTATGCATTGGTTATGAATGTCAATGCTTATATGTCATTATGCATACATTGATGTGGTTGTAGTTGTCATGCATGAGGTCATAACATGTGGTTGGTATGGTCATGCATTGATGATTGGATAATGATTGAAACAAAGAATAAATGTTGATGTGATTATGGTCATATATATATATATATAATATATATATATAATATATATATATATTGGTGTGTGTGTGTGTGTGTGTGTGTGTGTGTGTGTGATAATATGGTTGGTCTTGTAGATGAGATATCCTCCTCAAACTATACTAAGGTACATTGGTTTGTTTATGATTTGGCTTAGCTGATATAATATAGCTTGGAGGAAGAAGAGATCAAAGATGACTAGAAAGATGGTAAATTATAGAGATTCTCCCTATGAATCAGATGAGTATCGTGGTGTTGGGAACTCTTCTAACTCAGTAGACACATTGAGGAATTTGAAGGAAGAAATAAGGAGTTGTAATGTAGATAATGGCAGAATCATGCAAGAACAGGAGAAATAAGAAGAAGTCAATGCAATAATTCTTCAGAGTCTATCAGAATTCTAGAGGAAGGGACCACTTTAGATCATTTATGGACAAGATGATATAACTAATTGGGCATATGGTAGGAGATCTCACAATGGGCATAGGTTAGATAAAGATGACACGATCAACTATGGTGGGTTATTGGATACTTTAGATAGGATGGGTGATGGACACGGGTACTATTCTAGTTCTAGTGCTGACAGGTATCATGGTCATCATCGTTATCATCCTTACAGGAGGAGTGATAGGGGATATAATTAGAATGAGTTCAAGAAATAAAAGACACCTTCCTTTGATGGGGAAATGAAGAAATCATATGATGCAGAAGCATGGTTGCTTGGAATGAATAAGTTCTTCAAGATAAATGATTACTCAGAGAACATGAAGTCCAAAATAATGACATTGAGTCTTAAAGGTAAAGAAAATATCTAGTGGGAAGATTTAAGGAACACCAGATATATTTATGAGGAGGAGAAGGCCAAGATTCATATATTCATCAGTGGGTTTTTTATAGGATTTAAGGATAAGATTGAGTATGATGAGCATAGATCATTGGATGAGTCCATCTGGAAGTTAAAGTTGTTACAAGCAATCAAAGTGCAGATCTGAGACTAAGACAGACTGGAAAGGTAATAATAAGAATAAAAGGAAATGGGACAAGAAATGGGCAAGGCCTCACGACACAAATAACAAAGAGAATGCAGTGTCGCACAAGATGTTCGATGCATCTAACAGAGGATAGGAATTTCGGTTTGATCAAAACAAGGGTGATGATACAAAGCCCATACAGTGTTGGACTTGTGGCAATTTAAGATCATCGTGAGAGAAATTGTCCACAACATCAAGGTGGTAGATTGCAGATTTATGGTTCCGAGGAAGCGCAAACAGTTGAGGATGTTGGACAGAGTGTTCCTATGATCTAAGTTGTATTGGATAACATGAAGGTAGATCACCAAGTGCGTATTATTGAGATGGATGGTAATATTTGTGATCAATTTGTTTCTATTTTGATTGACTCTAGATCTAATTATAGTTATGTTAATCTCGACCTGGTGGATAAGTGTGGTTTGGATAAAAGTGCATGCAGAATCTTGGTTAGTGTAGTTGGCTATAGGTACAAAGAAGCGAGTTCATCATTGGGTAAAAGCTTATGCATTTGAGTTGAATGGTATACTGACATCAACACATTTGAATATTTTGTCGTTGGGATCATGTAGTATGTTGTTGGGCATGGATTGATTGTATATTCATAGGACCAAGGTGGATTGTTATGAGAACCCCATTGAATGTTTAGATGATAATGGAGAACAAAGAATCTTGTAGGGTAAGAAAAAAGAAACATCAATTAGGATGGTGACAACTATGAAGGAAAAGCATAGTCACAAAAAAGGGTGTGTGTTATTTGCGATGCATATTTCTAGTGAAAAAGGTAGGGAAGTTGAGTATGCAAAGGTATTGAGAAGGTACCCAGTTTTACAACAGTTTCAGGGTGTGTTTCCAGTAGGAATTTCAGAATTTCAGCCTCACAAGGAAGTAGACTTTTCTAATGAGTTGTTACTAGGGGCAACACCAACATCAAAAGCACCATGCAGGATGAGCACTTCAAAGTTGGTAGATCTGAAGCTATAGTTGAAGGAAATGCTTGACAAGGGATACATTAATCCAAGTGCATCACCATGGGGTTCACTAGTATTGTTTGTGAAGAAGAAATATGGTACTCTCAGGTTGTGCATTGATTACAGGAAGTTGAACAAGGTGACCATCAAGAACAGGTATCCATTGGAAAGGATTGATGATTTGTTCGATCAGTTGAAGGGAACAATAATGTTATTGAAGATTGATCTGATATATGGATATCTTCAGCTACACATTAAAGAAGATGACATTCACAACACAACTTTCTGATCCAGGTACAAACATTATGAGTTTGTTGTAGTTCCATTTGGTTTGATTAAAGCTCCCGCTACCTTTATGTGCTTGATGAATAATTTTTTGTGTCCTTATTTGGACAAGTTTGTTATTGTTTTCATTGATGACATATTGATATATTCTAAGAATGAGGAAGAACATGCTGAAATTTTAGCAATAGTGTTGATATTTCTAAGAGAGTGTCAATTGTATGCTAAGATTTGCAAATGCAAATTCTTTTACACAGGGGTATATTACTTGGGACATGTGGTTTCCAAGGAAGGCATAATAGTAGATCCAGAGAAGATAAGGGCTATCATGGAGTGGGAGGCTCCTAGGAATGTGGATAGGGTAAGATCATTTATTGGGTTAGCAAGTTATTACAAAAGGTTCATTATGAACTTGTCATAAGTTGCATATCCCATCATATCATTGCAAAGGAAAGGTAAGAAGTTTGAATGGACAAAGGAATGTGCATCAATTTTTGAGCAGTTGAAACAATTGTTGACACATGCTTCAGTGCTAAAGATTACAGATAGAGACAAAGAATTTGTGGTATGTGAAGATGATTGTAAAAGAGGACTTGGTGGAGTTCTTATGCAGGAAGGATAGCTATTATGCAATGAGTAATAAAAAATGAACGAGCATGAGAATAATTATCTGACACATGATCTTGAGTTGGTAGTGATCATCCATGCATTGAAGACGTTGAGGAACTATCTTCTTGGCAGGAGGTTTGTACTAATGAGAAATCACAGTGGATTGAGGTATCTATTTGAGCAACCGAATCTGAATGATAGGCAAGCTAGATGGTTTTCCAAGCTCAGTGAGTTCGACTTTGAGATCAGGTACATTAAGGGTAAAGAGAACAAGGTAGCAGATGATCTTAGTAGGTGGATACAGGTAAACCACAGAGCAGTTATGAGATCTTATGGGATAGATTTAAAGGCTCGAATCTTACAGGCAAGTCAGCAGGATAACAAGTACATGGAGTTCAGTCACAAGTTACAACAAAGTATAGGTATAGGTATAGGTGCAAGTACAAGTGCACAATGTTAGTGTCAGTCATTTTAGCCTATCACCAGTGATCAAATATGCTCTTACAAGGTGTTGTTAGGGTGTCAAGTCAAATTTTTGTCATTTCAGTGAGTCTTCAAATAAAAATTTGGTCACTTTCTATTGTGTCTAGATCACTTCTCCTCCCTTCACTTACTCATGGTTTTCATCACTCATCACGGTCCTTGTCTTCTTCGAGGTATCATATCTTCATTTAAATGTCTCGGGTCATGAAATGGTCAAATTCCTCATTTTAGGTCATGGTCTAAGGTTTTCACTCCATGTGGCATCATGATACCATATGTAAAAACAAAAACATGTCCATCATGTGATTCAGTGAGTAAATGGAGTTAGCAGCTTAGGGAAAGAAAAATAAAGGTAAAGGTAATGTTTTATTTCAAATAAGACAATGCTCAAGTACACTACCTCATCTCATCATTTCTCATAAGGACATTTTTTCTTCAAAATATGTTTCTGAAAAAATGGAGAAGAATTTTACAAAAGTGAAAGAGCTTTTTGTCAATGATAGGTCAAGGAAAAAAAATGTCCTTCAGTTTATGCACAAGTATTATTATTTGAGAGAAATTCCCAAACTACACTTGCAATAGGAGAGTTGTTACACTTCTAGACAACTTGACTTCAAGACAATTTTTCAAGGATTTGGAGCAAGTGTTGGTAGTGCTTAAGGACTCTATTCTGTAGAAGATATCATAATATTTCCAACCATACTAGTTTCAGCTCAAAAATCATTCAAGATGGTAGTCAAAAGTGCTCTGCAGTTAGTCTTGTGCTTTTGTCATAAGCACGCTGTGTTTTTGGAATGACCTTGGGAAAAATCATTTTTCTCAGCCTTGGATAGGCCATTTTACAAGCTTAAATACTCTATGGACAACTAGACATCCTAAGATTTCCAATTGTACCTTCGTATCATTATTTTTATTAGTATAAGGCATCCAAAAGTTCTCTCCAAGGTGGTGTTGTGCTTTTGTCATAGACAGCTTATGTTTTGGAGAGACCTTGGGAAAATAAATTTTTCTCCTTGCTGGAGTGTCCAAATTACATTCTTTAGGAGTCCAAATTGTAGCATACTTCAAGAGATTTCCAACAATCTACCAAGTTCACAATTTGGAGCACCTTAGGGTCTCCAAACTTGGGTTGAAAGTTTTCATTTTGCTTATGTATACTGCGTTGCATTTCTGGGAGAGGTGATGCACTTTTGTGAACTCTGTTGTGCTTCTGGGAGAGGCATTGTGCTTCTGTGAACTACACTATGCTTCTGTGAGCCATGCTATGGATATTGCAGAGTATCCCAAACCTCATAGAAAATCGCAGAAATTCAAAATTTAAGCTTGCATTCCAATTTATTTTTTATCTAAGCTATGTAGAAAGTAAGTACAATCATTTCACTCCCTCTTTTCTTTTGGCAAAACAATGAATGATGGTGAGTTTATTCATCTAGGGTTTGTATGAATTTCATGTTTTAAAGCTTTCAAATGATGAGATGGAACACTAAAACCATAGAAATTTCTATCCCTACCTCTGTTTTCATACAAATCACCATCCCTTCCACCAGACAAATCATTTCCCTTCAATTTACCCATCTTCTTACAAACCCTAGCTCTTACATATCAATTTGAGAATTTTCCCTAGCTAGGATTGTTTTTAAATTCTCTTACTAATTTCCCTCATTCATTTCCCTCCATTTAACTTCCTAAGGATTCCTAAAACCCCTATTCATCTCCCAAAATTTCCCTAATCCCATATCCCATCCCTAACTCCCTCATTTCACCACTTCAATCACTTTTCACTGTTTTTCCCCTTTCCTATCATCTAGGGTTTCAAAAATTGAAGGAGACTCTTCACCATCAGAGAAAATAAAACATCATAAATGGGGGGAATATTATGAGGTATGAGCCCACAAACTACAATGAGATCAATTCTTCACCTTTCATAAGACAATGCTTTGAAGATGTCAACTGCCTAGGGTTTTGTCAAAGCGTGGGAGAGGTAAGTTTTAATGAGCACCTCACTGATTTGATTACCACCAATTTGAAAGGAGGAAAATCACCATGGCAGGGATTGATTTAACATTCTCAACCAATGCCATCTCTCTTGCCACAAGGATACCAAATCATGGGGAGTATTGGTTCAAAGGCATGAACCTAGACCTAGAAGAGAACAAAAGCCACCAAAATCCACCTTGAGAATCTCATTGACAAGGTTAATAGGGAGAAAAAACTACAAAGGAAGATGGCCATCCATTATTACACAAGGAATAAGGTTGCCAGGGTCAGAATCAAGCAATTGAAGGCCAAACTCAATGAAAACCCTAAAAAGTAACAATGAGAAGGACAACTTGTAGATGGTTGTTGAGGAATCCATGATAGCATAATATACCCCATTTGGCACTTCTGGACCAATTTTGGGAGTTTTTTGAGCATTTTCGGTTTTTTGTGAAATTTGGTGCAAAGTTAAGAAAATACACTAGTTACAGAAACACAGCACCTTGGCGTTGCACTTTTTCCTCAGAGCTCCAAATGACAAGTGGATTAAATTTCTGGAAATCTGATGGCCTCCTCTTAAAAACCATTTCATCAGATTTTGAGAAAAATGAGAGAAAGGGGTCAAAAATCAACATTCTGCCCCTCTTTTTGACAGGCGTTGTGTTTTTAGAGACACCTTGGGAGAAGCAGTTTTTTAAGGTCTTCCCATGGGTAATTTTCAAAAATTGAAGATGTTTTGGAAACAAGACATGAAAGGCTAGTTGTGCATTCTCTCAGATTTCAAATTTGACTTCAGAAAGGCACCTAAAAGTGGCCTCAAAGTTGGTGCTGCGCTTCTGCAATTTTGTGACTTTTTAACTAAAAATTAGACTGTGTAAATTTCTCAGGTTTCTAATTTGACTTGGTAAAAGGTAACTTGATGATGTAACTGTTGCGGGAAATTATCCCCTAAGGTTCTTGGGTGAAACCTTAGCAGACGGAAAATTATCTAAGTAGAGAAACACACACACACACAACCGTTTATGCTATAAATAACTACTTCTAGGGTGAGAGGGGCATACCTAAGGTCCTATGTTTGGGTAGTTACTCAAGGGTGCAAACCCTTCTTCACGTCCCTTCGCCTCCTTGGTCCTGTAAAAACCACAATTCCACAAACTACAACAGTATATGGACAAGATTTTACATAAAAATGATCTTTATGTTATATGAAAGATGAGTTAGTTACCAACTTATAAACATCTATTCAAGTATGAACTTCACATATAAATATCATTAACACAAAGAAAGAAGTGTTTCGGGAACAAGACGTGTTTCTTTATTAGATAAATAAAACAATATGGAAAAAGAGCAATATCACCTGAATCTGCTTCTGCAGGCTCCAAGCTCAGCCTCCTTCTAGATCCATCCCGCCTCAAGCCACTATTAGGTCACCTTCCATTACTCTCTCCAAGATGTGATGGGAAAAATGAACATCCAAACACAAAGGAAACAAGGGTTTCCTATACAAGATGGGGGAAGTGCAGAAGGCACAAGGGTCTTCAGACCTGATCAGGGGGATAGAAAATCAGGATAATAACTTTGCTCAAAAATTTCTCCTCCTTAGGCCTTCCCCATGATGTCTTTTTATACCAACTCCAAGGTAGTTTTTTAGTTAGGAATTGGTTGGGGACAGTTGAGGCCACGGGCAATAACAGGTGATCAGCAGGTAAAACCCACGATCTCCCCCCGAAAATAAGGAAT